>JAUKPQ010022432.1:0-49620 GCA_032273045.1 Chloridella minuta
TCACCATCACCAAAATGGCGAAAGACGCTTGGGTCAGCTACACCGCTGATAAAAATGTCGCCTGGGTGGCCGATCTTCTGCGGGAAATGAACGAACATGCCACGACCCACACTCCGGAAGTCCATTTCGAGAACAGTGTGATTCATTTGAGTGTGGAATTGAGCCGAAAATACAAAGGCGACATCGGCGAATACGTTTTGGCTCGCGGCACAATTCGCGCCACCTACGATACTGAGTGCGTCAGAACGCTCCAGCCGATGCAAGAAAGTTTGACCGCAGAATTCAAAACTTGCTTCGTTCCCACCACCGTCACTCAGAGTGAAGAATACGCCGAGACCGGTGAGATTTGGCTCGATGGCGACACCTGGGAGATGTATGCCTACGAGAAGAATCAGATCGATGTCTCCGAGATGATTCATGAGCAAGCTTTTCTGAACTACAACTACTACCCACGCCTTGACGCAGACGGTCCATTAAATGCCGATCTTCCCTCTGACAAGTCGCGCCAGTAAGACAAAAATTATTCTTGGCAAATACGCATCACTAGCATAGAAATAGGGACTCTTTTTAACTGTATTTGAATGATTTCCTTGGAGAATTACCATGGCTGTTCCTAAGAAGCGCACAAGCGTATCACGTAAAGGTCTTCGTCGCGCTGGTCAGCACCACAAGCTTTACCGCAAGTTCCCTATGGCATGCGCCAACTGCGGTGACTACACAATGCCTCACCACGTGTGCCCTGCTTGCGGTCACTACAAAGGCAAGCAAGTCGTTGAAGTGAAAGAAAAAGCGGCTCCAGCCTCTGCTGAAGCTTAATTCACTGAAAAGCCGAAATTGATACCTCAAAAAAGCCTTCTTAAAAGAAGGCTTTTTTGTTTGAGCACGGGAGTCCCTGCATGAGCGCGTACCAAACTAAGATCCTCGGCACTGGTCACTACGTTCCTCCTCGGATCATGACCAATGACGAAGTTTCGAAACTCGTCGATACTTCTCACCAGTGGATCGTCGAGCGCACTGGTATACACGAGCGACGGATTGCCGACCCTAAGGCCGGCGACATCCCGAGTGGCATGGCGATGAAAGCCGCACAGAAAGCTTTCGAAGCTGCGGGCATTCAACCGAACGATGTTGAACTCATCCTCTTCTCGACCACTTTCCCCGACATGTTCTTCCCTAACACCGCGACCCAGTTACAGTTGAAACTGGGAATCACCAACGGCTGCGGCTGTCTCGACATCAACGCTGCTTGCACCGGTTGGGTCTACGGCTTCACTCTCGCTGATGGCTTGATCCGCTCAGGCATGTACAAAACCATCATGGTCATTGGCTCAGAGATGACCAGTGGCTTCAATAACTGGAATGACCGCAACACCTGCATTCTTTTCGGTGACGGTTGCGGCGTAACAATTCTTGGCCGCGCTCCTGAGGGCGATACTTCTGGTGTGATTGCTCACGTACTTGGTGCTGATGCAACCAAGGGCGAGCATCTCATGCTCCGTGGTGGTGGCGCCGCTGTTCCTATTACGGCTGAAAACGTTGGTACTGACGTTCAACGAGTTGTGATGGATGGCAAAGAAGTTTTCAAATCAGCTGTTAAAACCATGGCGTCACACTGTGAGCAAATGCTCAGTGAAGCTCACATGACGATGGAACAAGTCGACTGGTTTATTCCTCACCAAGCGAACTTACGAATCATCGAAGCCGTCGCCAATCGCTTCAACTTCCCGCTTGAGAAAGCGGTGGTGAACGTCGAGCGCTTTGCGAACACATCATCGGCGACCGTGCCGATCGCTATGGACGAAGCCATTCGTGATGGCCGCATCAAGCGCGGCCAAACGTTGATGCTGGCTGCTTTCGGCGCCGGTCTCACGTCAGGCGGCGTCTTACTCAAATACTAAGGAGCAAAATCATGGGCGTAACTCTCGTTTTCCCAGGTCAAGGTTCACAGTACGTCGGTATGGGCTCTACGTTTAAAGATGATCCGGCTTTCGGATTGTTCGCTCGTGCTGATCAAGCATTAGGGTTTTCTCTCACACAACTGTGCCTCGAAGGCCCTGAAGACAAGCTTAAACTCACAGAATTCACTCAGCCCGCCATTGTGACTCACTCTGTGGCGATGTTCGAAATGCTTCGCCCAAGACTCGCGGCCGCTGGAGTTTCAATTGATCGCGTACTCGGTCACTCCGTCGGTGAATACGCCGCTCTCGTTGCTGCCGGCGCACTCACTTTGGAGGACGCCGTGAAAGCGGTCAATCTTCGCGGCAAATCTATGCAAGAAGCTGTGCCCGTCGGTCAGGGTAAGATGATTGCCATTTTAAAGATCTCTCAGGATTGGGTCGAAAAAGCATGCGTTGCTGGAAGCAACGCCACAGAAAAAGCGATGCCAGCGAACTTTAATGATCCCAAACAAATCGTGATCTCTGGTCACGCCGCAGCCTGCGATCGTGCCGTCGCTTGGTTGGCAGAAAATTGCCAAGAAAAACACGGCGCCATTCCTTTGAATGTGTCAGCTCCGTTTCATTCAAGCCTGATGCAACCAGCTGCTGAAGTCATGGCGAAGCATCTCGCAACTCTCGCGTTCAAAGCGACTCACACGGCCTACGTCGCGAACGTCGATGCGAAAGAATACGCCGCGGGCACAGACGCCAACGGTATCCGCACTCGTCTCGTGGATCAAGTGTGTGGCTCAGTTCGCTGGACGCAATCCATTGAATCACTTCCCAAAACAACTAAGTTCATAGAAGTCGGCCCGGGCAAAGTGCTCGCTGGCCTCATCAAACGCATCCAACCCGAAGCTGCTATTTTGTCTCTCGACACCGCAGGCGCCTTCGATAAATTGCCGGAGTTCCTCGCATGATTTTGCCAGACCTCGCCACCAAGACAGTTCTTGTGACCGGTGCCTCACGTGGCATCGGCCGTACCATCGCTCTCGCGCTCGCCGCTCAAAAAACTCACGTGGTGTTTAACTACCGCGGTGACGAAGCCACGGCCAAAGAACTCGCCGGCGCTATTGAGGCTGCGGGTGGGAAAGCGACAGCTTTGAAATTTGACGTCACTGATCACGCGGCCATGACTGCAGCGCTTGATGCATTCTTCGCTGCAGGAAACACGCTTCACGGGCTCGTGAACAACGCTGGTAAGTCAAAAGACCAACTCATGCTGCGTGTGAAGCCGGAAGACATCGACGATCTTTTGAGCGTGAACTTGAAAGCCACCATGGTCCTCACCAACTACCTCACGAAGCATTTGATGAAAGCTGGCGGAGCTTCAGTGGTGAACATGAGTTCAATCGTTGGGTTGATGGGTAACACTGCTCAAACGGTTTACGCGGCCACAAAAGCAGGGCTCGTGGGTTACACGAAATCTGTCGCAAAAGAACTCTCGAGCCGGCAAGTTCGCTGTAACGCTGTGTGCCCGGGCTTCATCGCTACGGACATGACGGCGGCCCTGCCTGATAAGGCGAAGGAAGAATATCAGAAAAATATCCCTCTAGGCCGCTTCGGCGAGACCCAAGATGTGGCAAATCTCGTGTGTTTTCTGCTAAGTAACGCTTCGCAATACATCACGGGTGAAGTGATTAAAATTGACGGCGGATTGTACATTTAATACCCTCGACCAGACCTTTTCCCTTTAAGGAGTTACCGAATGGAAGTTCAAGATAAAGTGATTAAGCTGGTAAGCGAAGCAACGAAGATGGATGCCGCAAATATCAGCATCAATACCACTTTCGTAGATGACCTCAATCTCGACTCTCTCGACATGGTTGAGTTGATGATGAAAATGGAAGACGAGTTCGGCGTTGAGATCCCTGAGGATGAAACTGAAAACCTCAAGTCGATCGGCGACGTCGTCAACTACTTGAAGACCAAGTCACACTGATACCTCGAAAGGGCCCCTCTCGGGGCCTTTTTTCGTTTTGGGGGGACCTCTATGCAACTACAACGTGTAGCCGTCACTGGAATCGGGGCCATCTGCGGTCTCGGAAACACTCTCGATGAAATCTGGGCCAATGCGATCGCTGGTAAACCCGGCATCAGCACCATCGAACGTCAGGACACTTCGGCATGGCCGGTGACCTTCGGTGGCGAAGTTAAAAACTTTAAACTCTCTGAAGAGCTTATGCCTTTGAAAGAGCAAGATCGTTTCGACTTGTTCAATCAGTATGCTTTACACGCCGGCGATGAAGCCATTCGCCAAGCAGGACTCACGAAAGATACCTACGAAGCCTCTCGCATCGGAGTGGTGCTTGGGACAGGTCTCGGTGGATTTCCGCACATTGAAATGCACCACAAGACCTTCCTTGAGAAAGGTGCACGTCGCGTGTCTCCGTTCTTCATTCCCTCCGTGATCCCGAACATGGCGCCAGGTCTCATGGCAATCCACTATGGGTTCCGTGGTGTGAACTACTCGACCGCCAGTGCCTGCGCCTCAAGTGCCCACGCCATCGGCACCGCTGCCATGGAAATCATGCTGGGTCGCCAAGATGCCGTCATCACCGGTGGAACAGAAGCCGTGATCACGCCCTACACCATCGCCGGCTTTGCCTCCATGAAAGCGCTCTCAAAGCGCAACGAAGAGCCAGCACGTGCCTCTCGCCCGTTTGATGTGGGACGCGACGGCTTCATCATGGGTGAAGGGGCCGGCATCATCGTTCTTGAGAACTACGAAAAAGCCAAAGCTCGTGGAGCGCGCATCATCGCCGAAGTTGTCGGTTGGGGTGCCACCAACGATGCTTACCACATCACTTCTCCTCACCCTGAAGGTGAGGGTACGGTTCCTTGCATGCAGCAGGCCCTCACGCAAGCGGGCGTGGCGAAAGAACTCGTCGGCTACATCAACGCGCACGGAACATCGACTCCGGTGGGTGACGTCGCTGAAACCAACGCCATCAAGCGTGTCTTCGGTGATCATGCGAAGAAACTCGCCGTGAGCTCTACGAAGTCCATGACCGGTCACCTCTTGGGTGCCGCCGGCGGACTCGAAAGCATCTTCTGCATTAAGGCATTGGAGACGGGCATTCTTCCTCCGACGATCAACCTTGAGAACCAAGATCCGGCCTGTGACCTCGATTACGTCGCTAACAAATCTCGTAAAGTTGATATCCAGTACGCGCTTAACAACTCGTTTGGTTTCGGCGGCACGAACTCCAGTACCCTCTTCAAGAAGGTTTAATCATGAGCCGTTTGCAGCAAGTGGACCCGGAAGTGTTCAACTCTATTCAGCACGAAGCTGAGCGCCAGGAAACGGGCCTCGAGCTCATCGCGTCTGAAAACTACTGCTCGCGTGCGGTGATGGAAGCGCAAGGGAGCTGCTTCACCAACAAGTACGCCGAAGGTTATCCTGGCAAACGCTACTACAACGGCTGCGAGTTCATCGACAAAGTTGAAACCCTCGCCATAGAACGCCTGAAGAAAATCTTCGGCGCAAGCTACGCCAACGTCCAGCCTCACTCGGGTTCGGGCGCGAACATGGCGGTCTACATGGCCGTCATGCAACCAGGAGATGCGTTTCTTGGAATGGATCTCGCTGAGGGCGGGCATCTGACTCACGGCTCTCCCGTGAATTTTTCGGGTAAACTCTACAAAGCTTTGCACTACGGACTTGATCCCAAGACCGAGATGATCGACTACAACCGCATGGCAGACATTGCGAAGAAAGAGCGCCCGAAGATGATCATCGGTGGTGCGTCTGCATACTCACGCACGATTGACTTCAAGGCGATGAGAGAAATCGCTGATTCTGTTGGCGCGATCTTCCTCGTGGACATGGCCCACATCGCAGGTCTCGTGGCCGCTGGTGTTCACCCAAGTCCGATGGGAATCGCTGATGTTGTGACGTCGACGACCCACAAAACTCTGCGTGGTCCACGTGGTGGAATCATCCTCACGAACTCTGAAGAGTGGGGCAAAAAATTCAACTCACTCATCTTCCCTGGTATCCAGGGCGGCCCCCTTGAACACGTGATTGCTGCGAAAGCTGTTGCGTTCAAAGAAGCTCTCGAGCCGGCCTTCAAGACTTACCAGCAGCAGGTCGTGAAAAACGCCCAGGTGTTGGCGAAGACCTTGATGGAAGAAGGCATCGATCTGGTTTCTGGTGGCACGGATAACCACCTCGTGTTGCTGAAGACGGATTCGGTGAACATGAGCGGTAAAGAAGCCTCTGAACTTCTCGAGCGTGTCGCGATCACTTGCAACAAGAACATGGTTCCGGGCGATAAGCGTTCGCCGTTCGTGACTTCAGGCATTCGTCTCGGCACTCCAGCTGTAACGACTCGCGGATTTAAAGAAGCCGAAACAAAAACTATGTCTCTCTTGATTGCGAAAGCGTTGAAGAATCCTCTGGACGCTGCTGTATTAGAGAAAGTTAAAAAAGATGTGCGCGACCTCTGCCACTCTTTCCCGGTGTACCCATGAAATTCCTCGTGTTACTCGCCCTGGTGGCCTGCTCAGCTCCTGTTAAGAAAGCCGAAACCGAGGCTCCGCAAAAGAGCCCGTACACCGTCGCTCCTTGCGCCTGCATGAAGATCTTTCGCCCGGTTTGCGGCTCAAACGGCCAAACCTACGGTAATTCGTGCGAAGCTGAGTGTAATAAAGTGACGTGGACTGAAGGTTCTTGCAAATAGAGCTCGTTTTAACGGACACTTAACGCAATCTGGCACTAGACAGTTTCTTACATTACAAGCTAAGGTGCGAGTATGTATTGCCCCTTCTGCAACGCCGAAGACACCAAGGTTCTCGATTCTCGCCTCCTCGCTGAGGGGAACGAAGTCCGTCGTCGCCGTAAATGCGAAGCCTGCACCAAACGTTTCACCACGTATGAAAAAGTTGAAGTGAGCATGCCGATGGTGCTCAAGCGCGATGGCCGAACTGAAGACTACCGCCCAGAAAAACTCCGCGGCAGCTTAGAGATGGCCTGCAAAAAACTCTCCGTGAAAACCGAACAGATCGACCGCGTGGTGGGCAACATCGAAAAAGCCATCATGGATATTTCTGATAAAGAAGTTCCAACCGCAACGATCGGAAAACTGGTGATGATGTACCTTCGCCATCTCGACCCCGTCGCCTACGTCCGCTTCGCTGCTGTTTACTACCGCGAGTTCAAAGACGTGGATCAGTTCCTCAATCGCTTGAAAGAAGAAGAAAACAATTTCAAGATTCAGCCCTCGAAGGATGTGACACTTGAATACCAGGCGTGAGGCCCGCGAGTTCTGTCTCCAGTTCCTCTATCATTTCCAACTTGCCGCTTTTCAAGACCAGAAGAAAATCGTCGCGACAGACAGTGTAGAACTGTTTGAGCGCATGACGACGTTCCGTGAGACGCTCAACATCAGCATGGAATCGAAAGAGCAGGCGTGGGTCGCGACGATCGTGAAAGGCCTTCTCACGCACTCTGATGAGATTGAAGAGCTGGTGGGTAAGCATCTCAAGAACTGGAAGCTCCAGCGCCTCTCGCGTATTGAGCACACCTTGCTTGTCATGGCCGTCTACGAATTGAAGTTCCAAAAAGAGACGCCGTTCAAAGTCGTCATCAACGAAGCTATCGAGCTCGCCAAGAAATACTCCACCAAAGAAGCCGGCCCGTTCCTGAACGGTGTCCTCGATAGCATTGCCAAAGAACTCGGCCATGATGCCTGAAACTTCTATTCTCTCGTGCCTAGGCCCTGGAGCACGAGTGCTTATCTGGCTCGGTCAGGCCCCGCTCGATGAAGAGACAGAAGGTTTTGCGACTGTCGACTACCTACTTGATGGCCTCGTTCGTCGTCATGTCCGCCAGCCTGGCCCGTGGAACCAAGTCAGCTTCGTGCACACGCTGTACGGAGAGAACTTCTGGATGATCTACGCCAACACCGCAAATGAAGCCATCGCGCCTTTTATCAAATCACTGAACGTCCTCATTCCTGAAACGAGTCGTGATAAAGCGGCGGTCATGAGTGTGGGTTTGATTGCGAAAGAGTGGAATGAAGCGCTCGACAAAACATTCCGTTCCGTCGAGCACTTGTCAGTCCATTAGCGACACTTAACTTCGATCTTAGCGTTGGGAAAATCAAAATCCGCTGAAGGAATCTTGGGTTCACGCTTCGCGCCCCACGCATCCTTCAAAGACACACTCGCGACCTTCGAAGACTTACCTTCGAAGACCTCGACCGTGAAGGCATCTCCCTCAACCTTGGCCTTGTAGCCATGATCCCGGAACAGACCCTCCTGCTCGGCGTAGCCTTGCATCAGCAAGAAACGATGGCGTTCCGGCTTCGGCATGTTTTCACGCGTACGCTGGTAGATGCATTCCCATTCGACACCTGCAAAAGCCGTCGTGGAAAAGAGAAGAGTAAGAAATAAGGTTTTCATCGTGAACCTGCTCCTGTTGGGGTCGTGGGGGTCGCCGTACCGGCCGGACTCTCAGCTCCCGAGGCGTTGTTGATGGAACGACAAAGCTGCTGCAGGCCAGCTGGGTCATCCGAGAGTGCGAAGGTGAGCTCGACGTAGTCCGCGAGTTCTTCCCGGCGAAGGTTATCTCTGGCAAGTTTAGCCTGCCTCTGCTCCGGAGTTGGATTTTGAGGAAAATAGGGCTCTCGCCAGCCCCCGGCCGGCATCGAGTGGGTGCGGAGTCGTCGACTCATCTCAACTCCCATGGGAGCATCACCGTAGAAGCTCATTCCTGTCGCAATGAAGGTGTTAAACTCTTGCCAAGCATCGGCAGTCCACGGCGTAACGTAATCGAGGACCGAGGCAGGACCCGACGCACTCGCTGGGATCGGTGTCGCCACACTTTGCATGTTCTCCATGCCCTTGAAAGGCGTTGCACTTGGACTTGGTCCACCATGGCAACGTACGCAGCGACCGAAAAGTTCTTGGGCACGCGGGGTTGCTTCTGCACGCATGACCTGAATCATCGGCGACACCACTTGAGTATCAGGAAGGCCACCGAGAGTACCGGTGCCACAGAGTGCAGCGAGAGAGCCACCGCTCGTTTGGTTTTCCTGCGGCTGAGGTTGAATGGTCGAGAGGTCGCGGTTACTGGCGATCTTCATCGCTTCACAACTGTTACCAGCAGCTGATGGATCACTGAAAGCCGGATCCGTGCGAATATCTTGCATGGCTTTCGCGATCGCACGCTGACCGAAGAGCAGTGGAAACTGATCTGAGAAAGCCAAGCTGTCATAGTCGGTCGCCGAGTTTGGGCCGCGCATGAGTGACCACTTACCTGGATCAATTCCCATTGGCTCAAGCACGGCGCGAAGTCCTGACAGCTCTTCCACTTCGCTGTTCCCCACTCCGTTCACCCCGCCGACGTCTGTGATCGCGTGGAACTGAGGATACGATCGCACGGGAGCGGTGAATTGCTCGGAGAAGAACTCCGCTTCGGTCTTGGCAGCCGACGGATCACGGGCTTCAACTGCGGTCAGATAGGAAGTACCCATTCTTTGATGGCGGTCTCGCTTAAACCCATCGGCCCGGCTGTGGTTACGACGGGTATCTTGCTGGAGGAGGTTCGCGATCTGTGAAAAATCCATCCCCGCGGTTGCAGGAAGTTCACCGGAGCTCGCGAGATCACTGAACAACACCTGAGGCTGCGCCTTGAAGTATTTCATGATCGTTTCTTTGTAACTGTCTGGGATCCAACTTTCGAGATCATTGCTAGCGCCACACTTCGCAATACCGGCAACGAACCATTTGAACTTATTGTAGTCCTCATCTTCCATCAGTCGCTGAGAAACGCGGCAGAAGTTCTGTCCACTCATTTGATCGAAGGCGAACTGCGAGGGCCCTGCGAAGTCCGCTGTCTTCTGGTCGAAGTTTGACATCGCTCCCCCTGCACCTTTGTAGGGAAAGTGAGGAATGCGGTAGAAACCATCGTTAGCGCTCGCTTGTGCTTTGATCGCATCGAGCTGGGCACGTGGAGGCAACGAAGAAACGGCGGGAGTACGGCCCTTGAACTGGACCTGATCATCAATAGGAATATCGAGCAACGCCAGGCGTGAGTCAGCGCCAGGAGTTATGTTCTTTCCTTCTTTAGTATCCACCACCTGCTCAAGGAAAGAGATATAAGCACGTCCATCCATGCCCACCGGCTGACCACCTTCAGTCACGGGGCGGCCATGCCTTGAATCGAGTTCGATCATGTCGTCGCGTGACGGAACTATGCCAGACCAGGCACGATAGGTTTCCCAGTTCGGACGTGGATCGGGTTCTTTATGACAAGCGATGCACTTCTGTCCTGTCCCATCGAACTTCGCTGGGCGATTCGCGGCCGGGTTGGCAGGATCATTCTTACCGAAATCAAGTTCGACGAAATCGTACTTGGCGTCTTTGCCGTTCCAGCGCATCACTTCAAGAGTTTGGTACGCTTCTGACATAGGATCAGTGTTAAATGTGACCCACAATTCGGAGTTCGGACTCTTGATCGCAATACGCGGATACATCTTTCCATCGCGAATGGAGGTGTCCTGTAAACTTTCAGACTCACCAATCACCATGTAGTTCAGGCCATTGCCACCTTCCGCGTTGTTGCTTTTCATCATCGCTTTAATTCGCTCGAGAGTTCTCTCCAGAGTGATGGGGCTGCCGTCACTAAATGTCGTACGCATAGGAGCTTCACTGTTAAAACCTTCACTCCAGCGTGCGCCGGCGGGCTGGCCCGTCAGTTGACTCAGAAGGTCCGTGAAATCATCCTGTAAGGGAGTTTCGCACTCGCCGCAAGCGAAGTTCGCACTGTTGCGTGCGCGACAACTGTCGAGGGTACTTGTGCCGCCGATGCTGCTGCCGCCGTCACTGAAGAAATCCTCGTCTTGTGCGACGGCATTTCCAACTGAGAAGAGCAACGAAAGGGTGAGTAGGTATTTCATTGGCTAAGATCCTCGGTTTCCACGTAAAACGGATTGAAGGGTACTGACACAGCAGGTGCCGACAAGTCCGGAGCTGGTGCTGTGGGGTCATCACATTTTTTTGTACTAAAACTCATGTTGCCTGCGGTTTGCGCCACTTTGTAGCAAGCGTGTTTTGCGCCACCGACTTGGTTGCGGAACATGGCGGCCGGTACCGGTTGGATATGGTCTGCATCGGGAACAGATGTCACCACGCGGGCCGTGAAGAATTGATCGCCTTCGCCAAACACGATGTACTCACCATTCGCCTGCGCGCTTCCTTGACCTCGCGGTAAAGAACCTTCCGGCCATATACGGAAGAAGATTCGACGTTTAACGACCAGACCTGACTCAACAACAAACTCTCCGCCATCTTCAAACTGGCCCTGGTGAACACGGCCCGGAGCGAGCGTGCGTTGAGATTGATCGATGCTGCAGTCGAAGTCGGGATAGCTCCACGATTCCCCGGGAGCAAATGAGGCGAAACCTTTATCAGCCCGCGCGAGGTACTTGGCCTTAGCCGCTTGACCCTCGGGGGTGCTAGGAAAATCCACTTCGTAGATCGCCTGGAAATTATGTGGGCGATTCATGAGAGGAAGATGTGAAATGTAAAACGGCCCGGAGCCAAAAAAGATTTGGCCATGGTTACTGCGGTAATGTTGCGGGTTGTAATTCGGGATGAGATCTTTACCACCGCAAACTAGCGGTGGAGCGACATTGCAGTTGGGTGGCGTAAGTCCAGTGCTACTTAAGACATCATTCATGGCGACACCAACAGTTGAAGCCGCGCGAGAGGGAACCTCTTGAGGCGCGCTGTGAACCGTGAAGGCAGAAATCAGAACAAGCAAAGCCAGCATAAAACTTCCTAGGGCCTGATGGAAAAGCTACCAAACGTATGCGACTGCGGAGAGACGCCAGACTGCAAGAACGTGTGCATTTCATCGAGGTGAGATTTTCTTAAGACGATGTTGTGTTCATTCGGTTGATTTGGGTTCCCCCAGCCGAGGTCGACTCCCGGGCCTGCATCCGTCGCGTGGCTATGCTCGACGTGAGACCCCAGCATCATGCGGGTTGGCGGTGAGCCGGCCGGCAGATTATTCAAGAACTTCTCCAGACGTGCGGTGCTGGCCTTGTGCTGATTCCAACTACCGTTGGTGAACACGTTGCCCGGATAGAGTGAATCACCCGTGAGGACATCGCCCGAAGCGTGATCGTAGAAGGCCACACTGGCAGACTCGTGTCCTGGGATCGGTATCACCGACAGACGACGACCACCGAGGTCAATTGAACCAACGCTGGCATCTGTAGGTTCGGCGCTATTGCCCCATCCTGGAATGTTGTAGGCCGCCGCCACTTCTGACGGAGAACTACCGACCACCCTGATCGTTCCGCCGGAGGATGTCTTGGCAGGTTCTTCGAAAGCACCATCGCCACCCATGTGATCACCGTGAGAGTGACCATGGCCAACAGTGAGATTGATGGGATGACCCACTTGGGCAGATTTGCGCGCAAGAACCTCTTCGACTAAGCGACGAAGCTCAACACCCATATCCCCTGCTCCGCTATCATCTCCAGCGCCGGTATCATGAAGAAAGGCGCCGGTCTCGCCCACCATCAAATACATGAAAGGGGCTTCGACGTTAGAACATTTATTTTGGCGGATGACGTAGTAGCCCGGATTGAGTTCCACGACTTCAAACAACGGTAGTTGCCCATCGGCTCCGCCCACACACTGGCCATTGCTCCCTCTAGGTTTACCGTAAGTCGCACTGAACTTGTGTTGAGAAAGGCACTGGTCTTCGGGCTGTCCAGGGGCGACATCAGCACACCGGGTGACTTTAACAAGGGGACTCGTTCCGGAGATCAAGCCGCATCTGACGGCTTCTGGCGTTCCCAAGCGGCCTTCGTTGGCCGTGTTCAAGGTGGCCACGGCCCTTTGCGTTCGCCGGACGTTCACATCACAGCTGCCACTTCCACCGCAAGCAAAGACGGTGGCCGAGAAACAAAGCCCCACAGAAATAGACAGCATCAAGATTTTTTGATTTTTCACGCGTTTCTCCCCAAATAAATTCTAACCGTCGATCTCAGTTGAGCGGTTAACTTTTTAAAAGAGGCAAACTGTGCTCTAAAAGATTGAAAAATTAAGAAAGAATCATTGAGACAAGGTGAGTGATTCTAGCGCCTTGCGAGCTGTTCAAAAACATCACGAAGCTGTCCAAAGCGGACCGTTCCCAGACAACCCTGCTCAACCACTTCCTTAGAATTTGGGCGGTTCGTGCGAAAAGTGTATGTCCCAGCGGGACACGCGGACGTTTTCGTCGGCTGGGTCTCCTGCAAAACTTTGAGGCTCTCCCCCTGACGAACGACCCGATCACTCGACAGCACCAGACCATTGAGGCGATACCCCTTCGGCGTGCGTGCGAATTCCCACTTTTTTTGAGCACCGACGGCGGTACGACTCATGAGCTGATGACGAAACAAGGGAGTCGAAATCCCCCAGGCAGAAAATGAAATGAAGACGAGTCCGATGATACTAAGGCGCACAGTAACTCCCACTTGTTTCTTGAGTCCCACAGCCCATCTTCTCACGCAACTTGGGTTGCAGGCGGAAGAGGCGGTTGATGCGATCAACTGTCGCCGGGTGACTATCGTCTTGTGCTTGTTGTAATTGACCGAGGTACATCCCGGCCTGATAAACAGCAGGCAGTAGATTTTCAATACCACCCTGTTCACCCGCGGCCATGCAATTATTTTGCTGAAGGATCGGCATAATGCCTGAGGCAAGATCCGGCGTCACGCCAGCACATTCAACCGCGTAGAACATGCCGCCGATCTCCGTGAGATTGGTGGCACTTCCTGATACGGCCACCGCTTCCGCCGCCAACCAATCGGCGAAGGCCTCTTGCTGACGGGAATTACCTGGAAGAATCGAACACCCTGCATAGTCACTCATAAGCCGAGGTAGCTGGGCCAAGAGCTGTTCTGTTTGGTCAGTACTCACACCGGAAGCACGTTCAATGCGCAATTGTTCTTCGAGTAAAGCGCGCGCTCGTGCAGGATCAGCGAGACGTGCGTTCAGAGATTCTGGCGTGGCCAAGCATGAAAGAACTTCGCGGAACGGGTTCTCTTGGTAAGTCACACCCGGCGCAGCGACGGCCGTACCGACACCCGGAACGCCCGCTAGCACTCTACTCAAATCAGCGATGCTGTACTGAGTTTCACCCTGAGCAAAAACCACGTGAAGCGGACACGAGGCGCCGCACGGGTCGACGGAGTGACCGAGTTCGTGGCCAATCACCATGCGCAAATGCTCTTTGGGCATGCCCATCATTTGCGGACAGATTTTTAATACATGCTGAGTCGGATCGTAGAATGCGTTGGGACTTGGGCAGTTATTCTTAAGTTCCAAAGGATCCACCACAAAAGTCACGGCCGCAGTTCTGAGACGAACACTCATCGCATCGAGTGAATCGGCCCGCTCAGGATAGCGCGCCTTCTGGTCTTGCAGCACCTGCAGGGTTTGCGCTCTTACCTCGTTGGCCAGGTTCGCGATCTCATCTGCTTTCTTCACAAACTGTTCGCGGGCACGACTCCCCACTTCATTTTCTTGCGCGAGGATTTCCGGATTTAAGAACGGATCCTGCATGACCTCACGGACTCGCAGCGGGACTTTATCCCAATCCGTTGCCGGAGCTGTTTGTAAGCTCGCAGCAACCATCGCCAATTGATGAGCGACTTTGCGCTGAATGGCGTCGGCAAGAGCTTCGTCGATGCGAATGCCGGCGCGCTGAGCCGCTTCGTTATACTGACGAGTTGAGTAGTCAGCGTTCGATTCATTCTCAAGACGAGGCGAGAGAGTTTGACCGTAGGCGGCGTCGGCGTAGGACAAGTCGAGGCGATTTAACTTCACTTGCAATTCGGCCGGCTGCTCGACGAGCCAGCGAGCAAAATCAAGAGGGCCCGAGGGCGGCGTGGTTGCTGCTTTCTCATAAAGGCCATTCTGCCTCCCACACTGCATGACCAAAGAGGCTAAAGCTTGATAATTAAAATTGGGAATTCTTTCTCCCGCGGCATTCTCGTAGAGATAAGGAGAATTTCTTTGCGCCGAAAGATCGCTGCAGATCTGGACGTAGGAACAGCTTGGGTTAGCAGAAGTACTACAGCTTCGCGGAGGGAGACCTGCTTCGCCTAAGGCCTGCATGGCCAAGTCGATCATACTTGGGTCTTGCGCAAACGCCGGCAAAACTGCCAGCCCTGCGGCCAGCAAACTCATTCTTACGATTTTCATGCCTTCCCCTCGATCCATTAATCCGGTCTTCAGTTTAGCCTAAATGGGAGGGAAAAAAAGAAGGGGGCAGCAATGTGCCCCCTCGAATGGACTAGTAGTTAGCAAGCTCGCGAGCTGCCACCAAAATCTTCTGCATGTCCGGCAGAGTAGCGCGCTCAAGAATTCGGTTGAAGCCTACCGGTGTGAACGTCGAACCGACACGGCGAACCGGCGCATCCAATTCTTCGAAACAAGTTTCGTTGATCACACCGACGAGTTCTCCACCGAATCCGCCGAAGACTTTGTCTTCGTGAACGATCAAAGCACGATGAGTTTTAGTCACAGTGGCCTTGATCGCGTCGTAGTCCAGTGGGTTGAGAGAACGAAGATCCAAGACTTCTACTTCGATGCCTTCCTTCGCCAACACTTCTGCCGCTTCCAAGGAGAAATGAACCGTGTTGCCGTAAGTGATGATGGAGAGGTGTTCCCCTTCGCGGCGAAGACGGGCCTTACCAAACGGAACTTCGAAATCTTCTGGCACCGGAGTCATGGCGTGTTTTGCGTTGTAGAGCGTTTTTGGCTCGAGATAAACCGTGCAGCCACGGGAGCGCATCGCCGTTCTCAAAAGTCCTGCGGCATCATCAGCGAACGCCGGAACGACCACGCGGATACCCGGAAGTGTCGTGAGTGTGCCTTCGATGTTTTGTGAGTGATAGAGACCACCGCCAATGTAACCACCGGAAGCGAGACGAATCACCATGTTCGGTGAGAACGCTCCGTTGGAGCGCCAGTAATCGTGGGATGTTTCTACCATCTGCTCCATCGCTGGCCAGAAGTAGTCGGCGAACTCTGCACCTTCGACGACCACGCGGATTTTTTCATCGAAGCGGACCATGCCATTAGCAGTACCCAAGATAAAATCTTCCGCGATCGGACCGTTGAACACGCGGTGTTTGCCGAATTCTTGCTGCATGCCCTTCGTGACGTTGAAGATACCGCCCTTCTCTTTGTTGGCGACGTCTTGCCCCCAGATGTAGGTGTCCGGGTTGTGGCGGAATTCCGCCTTGAGTGTGCCGTTCAACGAGTCGATGAACTTCATCGGCTCACCATTGTAGTCGTGGGTTCCATCGACGTATTTTTGCGGAACGTGCGCCTCAGGAACGACGAAGTCATAGATGCTATCGGGGGTTGGAGCGGGCGCTTTCATCGCCTTGGTGTGGCCATCAAGCATCATCACCTTGGCTTCTTCTTCGATCTTTGTGAGCTCTTTTTCGGTGAAGATTTTTGACTTCAAGAGTTCGGCTTTGAACTTTGGCAGAGGATCTTGCGCCTTCGCATCGGCGATCTCTTTGTCGTCGCGGTACCACTCGTGTTTGTCGGAGTTTGAATGGTTACCGATGCGCACACACATCGCGTGAACAATGACGGGCTCGCTGTTTTTGAGCGCGTGCTCACGCGCCGTGGTCATGGCATTCATCGAGTCAAAAACGTCCTTACCGTCACAGATGATGATCTGGAGGTTTTTGAAGCCGCGGAAGTTTTCCGCGCAAATTTCGTTCGCCGTTTGGTCAGATTTTGGAACCGAAATCCCGTAGCCGTTGTCTTGGAACACAAACACAACGGGAAGCTTCTCGCGAGAAGCGCCGTTGATGGCCTCGTACACGTAGCCTTCTGACACGGAAGACTCACCTTGGCTCGAGAACGAAACACCTTTGTGCTTGTAGGTCTTCATGGCACGGCCCACGCCGACCGCATGCAACGTGTGGTTACCCGTGCAGCTTGAAACGTTGTGGATATTCCACGCAGGCTTTGCGAAGTGGTTCGACATGTGGCGACCACCAGATGCAAGGTCCGTCGCTTTAGACAAACCGTTCAAGATGATTTCTTCAGGAGTAAGACCTGCTGAAAGCGCGGTCATCATGTCGCGGTAGTAAGGAAAAAGGTGATCGGTTTTGTGGTCGAACACTTGGCCAATGGCCAACTGGATCGCATCATGGCCCGCGTAAGGAGCATGATAAGACCAACCCAAGGCCTGCTTGAGGTAGTTCGGCGCGCGCTCATCGAGCATGCGGCCCAGCACCATCAAGTGGTACCAGTGAGCGAGAGTTTTTTTATCAGTCTTTTTAAGGTCGTGCGTCTTCTTCACTTGCATGAGCAGCTCCAGCGATTCCGTTAAGGGGAAAGAAGGAGAATTTACCACGAAGAGTCCTTTGCAGACAATGAGTTGAGGCATTGCGTCTAGTAAACAGTGTGTCTAACTTGTTCGCTCAAGATTCTTTTTTGCCTCCCTATTGTCTGCTTTACGGCCCAGGTTTAAAGTCTTGAAAAGACGTTATTACACTTGCCCCTTTAGGAGACCCGCTATGAAAACCGTCGCTCAAGGTTTTTATCAAGACCCGCGCATTCAACAGGCCAAAGACTTGCTTCGTGACGCGATCATCGATCATCAAAAAAATATCACCGGCGTGAAAGCGGCAGACCCTGCGCTCAAAGACGACTATCTCGCGACGTTGAAAAAATTTGGCGAACAGCGCGGTGGCGCACTCTTCTACCAATACCTCGGCAGCGGCATTGGCAACGGTGCTTTGGTGGAACTCGCTGACGGCTCAGTCAAATACGATTTTATTACTGGCATCGGCGTGCACTACATGGGGCACTCCAACGCGCAGATGACCGGCGCACTCGTTGACGGAGCCATCAGCAACACGGTGATGAACGGCCACCTCCAGCAGAACGTCGATTCCGCTCGACTCGTCGACATGCTTTCGCAGCAGGCGTGTAAGTACGGCGCCCTCACCAAGAACGTCTTCTTGTGCACCTCCGGCGCGATGGCCAACGAGAACGGCATCAAACTCATCTTCCAGAAACGCTCACCCGCTTCTCGCCTCTTCGCGTTTGAGAAGTGTTTCGCAGGACGTACACTCGGCATGGCCTGGGTCACCGACAAGGCCGCCTATCGTCAGGGCCTCCCAAAAACCATCGATGTGGATTACATTCCGTTCTATTGCGAAAGTGATCACCAAGGTTCCATCGACGCGGCTACGCGTGCGATGAAGAAAGCCATCGCCCGCTTCCCTGGCCAGCACGCCGGCTTTATCATGGAGTTGATCCAGGGTGAAAACGGCTCGTGGGTCGGAAATACCGAGTACTTCGAAGCCCTGATTAAAGTTTGCAAAGAAAATAACATTTCGGTGTTTGCCGACGAGGTCCAATCCTTCGCGCGCACCCATGAACTCTTCGCGTTCCAGCACTTCAAGCTCGACAAGCTCGTCGACATTGTGGCCATCGGCAAAAACTCGCAGGTCTGTGCGACGTTTTTCACCGACGACCACAAACCGAAGCCCGGCCTGATCTCCCAGACGTTCACCGGTTCGTCGACTCAGATCAGCAGCAGCCTGTGGATCTTGAATCAGATCACCACTGGCGGCTACCTCGGGAAAGACGGCAAGATCGAGCAGCTCCACCAGCGCTTCAAAGGCCACCTCGAAAAGATGGCGGCCAAACATCCTACTAAGATCAAGGGACCGTGGGGTATCGGCGCCATGGTGGCGATGACCTTGTTTGAGGGTGACGAAACGAAAACGAAAAACTTCACCATGAAGCTCTTCGACAACGGCGTACTTTCATTCATGGCCGGCTCGGCACCGGCGCGTGTGCGCTTCTTGATGCCCGTGCTCGCGGTCAAGATGGAAGACATCGACAACGTCTGCGTGTTGATTGAAAAAACACTCACAGAGATGGAGTAGCCTTGTTCATCATTCGACCGATAGAACAAAAAGACCTCGATGGATTGATGGAGCTCCTCCAGGACTCAGGGCATGGTCTTACGACTTTGCCGAGAGACCCGGATGTCTTAAAGAAGCGCATTATCCACTCTGAGCGCAGCTTCACGCAACGGGACGAACGCGCCCGCGGTGAAGACTATCTGTTTGTGATGGAAGAGATATTCACCGGCAAGCTCGTCGGCGTCTGCGGCATCATTTCTAAGATCGGTGGCTTCGAGCCCTACTACTTCTATCGTACCGAAACTCACCACCACGAAAGCAAACAGGTGGGCGTGAAAAACGATATCGTCACGTTGCATTTTCACTATATCCACAACGGCCCCGCAGAGATCTGTTCGCTGTATCTCAATCCTGAATTCCGGAATGCGCAGAACGGTCGCTTCCTCTCGCTCTCTCGCTTCCTCTTTATGGCAGAGAACCGTAAGTACTTTGAACAAGAAGTCATCGCAGAGATGCGTGGCATGGTGAACGACTCCGGCCACTCCCCGTTTTGGGATGCCGTCGGTGCGCACTTCTTTAAGATCCAGTTCCCGGAAGCTGACTCCATGTACATGAAGAGCAAGAAGTTCATTGAAGAACTCATGCCCAAGTCCCCGATCATCGCCAATCTTTTACCGGAAGAAGCGCGCAACGTGATTGGCAAGGTTCACCCCAACACGGAACCCGCGAAACGCATCCTGGAGCAGGAAGGCTTTAAGTACGCTGGCATGGTCGGACTGTTTGAACCAGGCCCCGTGGTCATCGCCGAGATCGATAAGATCCGTACCATCCGCGAAAGCATCGTGGGTGTCATAACCGAGATCAGCGATAAATCCTTTCGCTCTGAGACGTACATCATCGCCCGCACGGGTGCGAAGTTCCGCGCCACACTCGGTGGTGTCGTGCAGCTCAAAACCGGTGGACTCAAAGTTTCCAGTGTCACCGCCGCAGGCCTCAAGCTGCGTTTGGGTGACAAAATCCGCTTTTCGACTTTCAGACCAAAAGAGAAGAAGAAAAAAGCCGCTACAAAGGCAGCTCCAAAAAAGAAGAAGAAATGATTCTTGCCCTGCTGCTGTCGACTTTTGTCCATGCGCAAACCGACGTTCTCGTCGGTCAGTACTTCCACGCCCGTGCCGAAGCCGATTTTGCGCAGTATTTAGATGACCATGGCGTGAGCATGCAGGAAGCCACGACGCTGGATGAAAAAGCCATTTGCTCGTCTACGCGCTTAGAAGAATTCGGTCCGCAGCTGGAGGAGATCCGCCTCTCGGCACAGAAGGTACTTAAAGACCTCAAGTCTGGTGGCGATGACTGGCGCCACAAAAACATTTACGGAGACAGCAGTAAGGCGCTGATGAACGAAGCCCAAGCGACGGATTATGCCGTGGAGCGCTTGCGTTTCGCCCGTCTCGAAGCCTTCGGTCGCCTCTCAAAATTGGCACCCACCTGTCTGGATATTTTCCGTCGTGATCCTACCGGCGCCAATAAATCAGCAGTTGCTCCGCGCTTCCGCGTCGAATCTGTTCAGAACGTCACCCCTACTCTTTTTTGCAGCGTTGCTGTGAGATACTGGAAGGACATTAAGCAGGACCTTCATCCTGCCTGCCTGATTCCAGAGGATTAAATGAAGACGGCGTTCCTCATATTCGTACTCTGCTCATCTGCCTTCGCAGATAACTTTCTCGGTCACGCCTACCGCTCCATGGAAATGAAAGGAAAAGCGCTGATCATTGGTTACGACCTTTCCAAGATTGCAGGAAAAAAAGACAAGTTTGATGCTGCGAAAGCGCTGCAGGCCTGCGAACAAATCGACAAAGATCGGACGGCCCAATTTAAAGAGATGAAGGCCCGAAGAACTCAGGCGGACAAAGCAAATCCGGGTTGGGAAGAAACCTTAAAGGCGCAATGGGGCTGGGATAAAAATCTCACGCTCAATGAAGCCATAAAAGCTCAAGACAAAGATTGGCAGGAGTTATCTGAGGTGGCTTTGCCGTGCAAAGACCCCGACTCACTCACTCTCGTCAACAATGTGGTGGGCGACTACAACGCTGTTGACGACGCTGCCCTTAATCTCTGCGTGCGCATGGTGAAGGCCCTGCGTAAATCCGGCGTCTGTGGCCGTCCTCCGCTAGGTAACTGAAGCCCTTCTACTGCCCTTTAGACGTCGACTCAAAAATCTTGTCAGCACTTGCGGCCACAAATCCTTGATACAACTCTCCGGTAGGCAACGGGTAACGACGGGCGAACTCGTAGTAACACGCAGGCACCGTCAGGGCGCCATCGCTGAACTGCACTTCAATGTTGTTCGCCAGAGTGGAAGACTGCTCCAAAAACACCGCAGGAGTTCCTTTGATCTCCCCACCACTCGCATTCAACTTCACACCTTGTTCTTTCAAGAAACTATTGAGGCCTTGAATATCCTTAAAGCTCTTGAGTGCGTTGATGAAAACAGTGAAATGATTCGGGCGATAACCGAAGGCTGCAACCCATCCAGCGTAATCGGATTCTTTCATGAGCTTTTCGTAGGTCGCCTTGCTGACGTTCCAGGGACGTCCCACTGAAGAGAAATCAAAAGTATGCTCCAGTCCTGCAGGGATCTGGGAGACCAACTCGTTAACCGTCGTACGCAATTCTGCGGAGAATTCTTCGAGCTTGAGCTCTGAGATAAAGATCTTTGGCAATGAAGCATCTGGGTGTTCATAGTGCTTGGCGTAGAGTTTCTTCTCAGGAAAATGATAATCGCCGCCGTACTTATATCCAGAAGCCACGAAAGGCGCCGCAATCACATCAACACTGAGGCGTGGGTGATTGAAGGTGCGAAGCGCAATATGGTCGTTTAAAACACTATCCCCTCGAGAGATGAAGAAATTGTAAATCTTCTGCGCCAGCGGATTGATCGCGACGTAGTCAGTCCACATTTTGTCCAACAAGGTCGGTAAGGTTTTAGCCATAATTTTAGTCTCCTTGAGATTCAAAGTTACCTCGGAAACGTTAGAACTTCCATCCCAAGAAGAGTATGATCAGCGTCATCATTCTCAAGGACGCTCCATGGACATGGTACTTAAGGGAGACTACTTTGACGGCCAGTGGCATAGCCCAAAAGGCGCGTCAGACGAAACTCTCCTCAAAAAAAGCCCCGCTGATTTAAACCGCACGCTCTGGGAAGCCCACGTTTGGCACAGTCATACTGATGCCGTCGTTCAATCGGCCCAGAAAGGTTTCGAAGTCTGGCGCAAATATTCTTTCGAACAACGTTCGAAGATAATTAAAGCGTATCAAGAGGCCGTCAAAAAACGTGGCGATGCCATCGCTGAAGCGCTCGCCTGGGAAGTGGGCAAACCGCTGTGGGAAGCTAAGACAGAGGCCGCCGCACTGGTGACGAAAGTAGATGTCACACTCGGTGACTCGTGGAAGCGCATTGAAAGAAAAACCATCAAAGACGTCATGCCGAAGATTGATGGTCACACCATCATGAAACCGATTGGTGTCGCTTTTGTGATTGGCCCCTTCAATTTCCCCTGCCATCTCGCTAACGGACAAATTCTTGCTGCACTGACCGCTGGCAACAGCGTTATCTTTAAGCCCTCAGAAAAAACCATCTACAGCGCTCAGTTGATGATGGAAGCCTACGCAGAGGCTGGCTTTCCACCCGGCGTGATTAACTTCATCAATGGCACAGGAGTGACCGCTGGAAAACTCACCAGCGATGCACGCGTGCGGGCGGTGTTCTTCACCGGGTCCCGCGCTGTCGGCAAAATGATCTTGAAGAATACCCACCAAGACCTCAAAAAGATGGTGGCCCTCGAGCTCGGTGGTAAAAACTCTTCGATCATTCACCACGACGCCCACATTCCTCATGCGATGCCCGAGTTGCTGCGCTCATGTTTCCTGACCTCAGGTCAACGTTGCACCTCGACCTCCATGATCATGGTCCACCGAAAAATTGCGGACCAATTCATCGATGAGTTCAAAAAGATCACCCAACGCATTCGGGTGGATCACCCGGTGCTCAGTGAACAGCCGGCCTTCATGGGACCGGTCATCGATGCTCAAGCCGAAAAGCTCTATTTAGATTTCTGCGCACAGGGTCTCAAGGAAGGCGCACAAGAAATCATCGCCCCCAAGAAACTTGATCTGAAGTGGCCTGGCCACTATGTCTCACCTTCGCTCCATTACTTAGAGAAAGCCGATCTCAAAGGTAAATTCGTGCAAGAAGAGATCTTCGGTCCGAATGCTTGCTTCCTGCCATACGATGATATTGAAGAAGCCATCGCAGCTGCAAATTGTACTGAGTACGGCCTGGCCGCTGCGGTCTTCACCCGCGATGCGGAGATTTTCAACCTCTGCCTGCGAGATATTGATTCAGGACTGATCAATCTTAACCGCTCCACAGTCGGCGCGACAGCACGCCTGCCCTTCGGCGGTGTCAAAGACTCGGGGAATTTCAAGCCCGCTGCCGTGAGCATGATTGATCACTGCGTGCATACTGTGGCCGCTTTAGAGACTACCGATGACACCAGCTCACAGCTCAGTGATGTCGTTGGCCTCAAGGATTAAATGGAAGCAGCTGCGCCCTCTGAAGCCGAGCTCATCAAGAAAGAAAACCTCATCGTTTACGTTCTTGGTGCAATTCAGTTTGTGCATATCTTAGATTTTGTGATCTTGATGCCCCTTGGGCCCATGCTCATGCGGACCTTCAACGTTACTCCGTCGCAGTTTGGTTTACTCGTCTCCAGTTATACCTTCGCCGCTGGCATCTCTAACTTTCTCACCTCGATTGTTTCTGATCGCTTTGAGCGTAAGCGAATGTTGCAATTCTGTTTTGCCGGCTTTCTGGTCGGTACATTGCTTTGCGCCTTTGCGCCGAACTTCTACCTACTGCTGGGTGCACGGATTTTCGCGGGGGCCTTCGGTGGTGTGTTGAACGCTGTGGTGTTTGCCCTCATCCCGGATTTGATTCCAGCGCAACGTCGGGGGGCGGCCACCGGCGTGGTGATGTCTGCGTTCTCCATCTCCAGCGTGGTGGGTGTTCCCATCGGATTAGCGCTCGCTGAATGGTTTGACTGGCACGCGCCCTTTATATTCATCGTTGCCGTAGGATCACTGTGCTGGTTGCTTGCGAGTTACATGATTCCCGTGGTGAACAATCGCTCTGAACCACGCTCTCCTCGTGAGACGCTCAAACAGTTTATCAACATTGCGATTGAGCCTCGTCACATCCAAGGTTTCTTGATGACCTCGTGTCTCGCCTTTGGGGTCTTCTTAATCATTCCGTTCATCTCACCATCCATGGTCCGAAACGTGGGGCTCGCCGAGAGTGATCTAAAATACATCTACCTCTGCGGTGGAGCGGCGACGGTCTTCTCGGCCCGCTGGATTGGCCGTCTTTGCGATCGTCACGGGTGCTTCCGCATTTTAACCATCGTCGCCGGCATTTCATTTATCCCAGTTCTCCTTATCACTCATCTCGGGATCACTCCGTTGGTGCTCACTCTGTGTGTAAGCACACTGTTCATGATGACGGGTTCGGGCCGCTTTATTCCGGCGATGACTTTGTTGTCCCTTGTTATTGATCCAAAAAAACGTGGCACGTTCATGGGACTGGAGAATGCCTTCCGTCAGTTTGCCTCTGGAGGAGCATCGCTCTTAGCTGGACTTATTATCTACGAAGGCGCCGGTGGCCGTCTTGAGCGCTTCGGCCTCGTAGGAATTGCCTCTGTGCTCTTCACTCTTGGTGCTTGGTACTTCGCTCGTAAAATCTCCAAGGATGCAGGGGTTAACTAGTGCGAGAATCTACCAAGGCCCTGCTGGCTGCGATCCTGGCCTTCTCTTGCTGGGGGCTCTTTCCGATCTACTGGAAACTTTTTCCCGAACTCTCGGGAGAAAGTCTCTTCATGCAGAGACTCTTCTGGAGTGTGGTCACGTTGATGATTGTCATTCCACTGAGTGGCCGTACCAGCGGAGTGAAGGCAATTCTGAGCGACAAGCGCCGCTGGTGGTTGTTGTTGTCAGCTGTGTTGATCGCCTCCAACTGGCTCATCTATGTCGTGGCCGTGACTCAAGGCCATATCCTTGAGGCCAGCATGGGATATTTTCTTAACCCCCTTTTAAACGTTGTGATCGGATGGATGTTTCTCAAGGAAACTTTGCGGGCCACCCAATGGCCAGCGGTCGTGCTCGCAGGAATCGGAGTGGTATGGATGGCCTTAGCCTCCGGGCTCGCCGGTTTTCCCTGGCTCGCCCTCTCACTGTCCATCACGTTTGCGTTTTACGGTTTCATCCGTAAACTCACCCACGTCGGCTCGCTGGAGGGGCTGGCCTTCGAGACGGCCGTGGTCTTTCTACCCTTCTTGGCCTGGTGGCTTTGGAGCGGAGGAAGCGTCGCCGACGACTTCGACCGGATCGGCGGCCTAAAGCTATCGCTTCTGGCGCTCTCGGGCGTGATCACCTGCCTGCCCCTGGTCCTCTTTGCTTACGCCTCCCGCCGCCTCTCTTTGCAGGCACTCGGTTTTACCCAGTACCTCTCACCGAGCCTCAAGTTTCTGTGTGGTTGGGCGATTTTTCATGAGCCGATGACCCCTTCCCGGTGGCAGGGCTTCATTTTCATTTGGGCCGCACTGATTTGGTATACCATTGAACAGGTCGCCGCAGGCCAGGCTCGGAAGCGCCGCTGAGGGGCAGATTTTACCAACTGTAGTGCTCGGACCCTTTGTGAAAGAATTTGACCACCAGGAGCTTCTTCAATGCTTGTGCTTTTATTCGTTTTCCAAGCACTCGCCCTCACCCTCCCGCTGCGCTACACCCCTGGACTGAAGCTCGACGGCATCGAGCACTACCACGACAAAACTGCCCAGCTCACCGTAGCGGTCTCACCGTCGAAGCTGAAGTACGCCGACCTCAACAAAGAAGGGGTCGCGGAAGTTGAAAAACTCTTCGCCGTCAAAGCCGAGTACGGTGAGATGTTCGGTTTTAAGAAATGGAAGGCCAAGCGCCACCGACTCCAGGAAGATACGCGCGGTCGGGCCCTGCTGATCGAGGGCGACTACGAAAACCTCGAAGGCCGCAAGATCCATTTCCTGGAAGTCTACTGGGCCGACAAATCCAGCGCGCGCGAGTTCTTGTTCACCTCGGATAAGAGAACGCTCCAGCTCGAACAATATCCGACGGTGTTTGCCCCATGAAGTCATTTTTCTTTCTCATATTGCTTTTCCTAGGTCTCTTACCGACCGTTGCACAGGCGGACTGTTTTCCGATTCGACGGATCATGGATCCGGGTTCTCGCGCAAACTTTCGTAATCTGTGTCAGGCCGCTGTGAGCTGCGATCCTGCTTGTCAGAACATCGAACCGCGCAAACTCATCAACTGCAGCACCACGCAGGATGCCAATAAACTCCTCTCCGGAAACAACATCGGTCGCCGCCTGCTCGGTTGCGCGCGGGCGTTTTTTGTGGACTCCATGGTCGATCTCGCCAACACGGTGATTGAGCTCATCAAAACACTCGTCGGTGCGAGTGTGAATTCCTTCGTAAATATATTCAAATTCATGACGGACTCAGACTTCCGCGCCAACGCCATGAGAAGTGCCAGCGGCATGTCGGCGGCGGGAACGGCATTCCTCAATAGTGCTGTCCGAAATTTTAGCACTGAGTACGAACGCAACTACAACGCCGCTCGGGCCCGAGGCGTGAGCTTGCTGGACGCCCCCCTCGCTGCGCTTGGCCCGACGTTCATGGAACCATTCCTAAAAATGGTGGTGGATACTGTTTCACAAATTGCCGAAAGCCAGATCAGTCAGTTCAGCTGCCTAAATGGACAAGCGAAGCTTGAATCTCTTTGTGCCATGGCGGGGGGCTTCATCATGCCACCGGCCGTGCTATTCACAGTGATCAAAAATGGTGCGCGCGCCATCAGCTCCATACGTGGAGTGCAAAGTTACATGACCGCCGCGAGGCGAACCTTTACCGCCACCACGAGACGAGCCCCACCCGCCCCGGCACTCACCGTCGCACGCCGGGAAGCACCCGTGGTACGCCGATCATCGCCAGCTCCCAGAAGAGATCCCACTCCGGAGTCAGCGCGTCCACGCACACGTCGAAACACACCAGATGAAGCCAAGACAGGTGAGACTGAGATTCCCGATGCTCCCATTGTGAATGCTGCGGAAGATGTGACGGAAGGCGTGACCGGTGCCGCCGACGCCGCGGAAGCTGTCGAGACAAGTGTTCAACTTGCGGATACCGTCGCTGACAGTCGTTCCATCACACCGGATGACCTTCGACGTGCCGGCGCACTCAGTGACACATCTCGTGTCGCCGCGGCCGAAACAGCGCTTGGGCGCACACTGACTGAAGCCGAACAAAGCGCCATTCTTGATGCTCACTACGTAGGAATCAAAGGACCTGATGGCCAGCTCTTGCCCATGGCAGAACGCCGAGGCTTTGGCACTTTCGAGTTGGCAGACATACGTCAAAAAGCTGAAATTCTCCGTCGTGCTGGTTTTAGTCGCGAAGAAGTTCGTGAGTTGATGGAGCGTGGAATAACCGGCTCAGCCGCGGGCATGGAAGCCATTGCTGCTGACGTAGCCGAAGCAACAGCTCGTCGCGAGGCGATTCTTGCGGCGAACGGAGATGGGCTGCGTCCAGGAATTGCTAACGAGCGGATAAAAACTGTTGAAGCTTCGCGCGATCTTTATGATCTTGAGATTGAATCTGTTGTCGCCGCTCGGGGTAATCTCACTATAGCACGTGAAGCGACGGGTGAAGCTGCGCAAACGGCCTCTCGTCGCGCGATTGAAGCCGCTACGACGAGCGGTGATCGTGAACTGATCCTTGAAGCCGCTGGAGTTTATGCCAACAGCGGCGGAGATATGGCGCTCTTAATAGCGGACAATCGCCAGCGCATCACCGCACTGGAAACTCAGCTTCGGGCAGATCCTCGCAATCAGGCGCTCATGTCGCAGCTCGACGCCCGCCAAACGTTAAAACGTCGTTACGATGCGCCGGAGCCGACACCGGTTGCGAAAGTTGTGCCGGAGCCGATACCTGTGCCCGTTTCACCCGCAGTCGTTGCCCCTGCTCGCATTGTGCCTTTGGTGCGTGCGACAGGAGAATTTATCTCCGAAGCCGCAGAAGCGACTTTCCTTCAATCAATTAGAGCTGACGGCGTTGCAGCTCGTGAAACTCTCGATGCCCTTTCGAAAATTAGTACGAACCCTCCCTTGTTCGACGTCGTGACAAATGTGATTGCAAAAAATTTCGATGGGAGCGGCTGGCCAGATGTGGCGAAAGGTGTGGGACGCCGTGCTGGGACTCTTCCGCCGGCAGAGGAGCTTCGTCTCCTGCAGGCGCTCAATGAAAACTTCTTTAAAGCGCAAGTCACCACACGTGGAGCTGCTCGCACACTGGCACAAGAATACAAGGATCGCGCAATCGGTGGGAACCTCTTCCATTTTGAGAGGGTTCAGAGAAATTTAAACGATCGAATTAAAGCTTTAGGCGGGACGCCTTGAGAAAAAAGCCGATGCATTTTAAGCATCGGCCTTTACTGAAATCCTAGAATCCAAAGAGAGTGATATCGCCGTAGACGTCAACTGGGGTTGGGCGACCGAAACCACCGCCACGGCCCGGACGACCGCCGCGACCCGGACGACGATTGTCGCCGCCGCCGGCGCTGTCACCCACGATGCGAATGTCTTGCACGCAACGGCTGTTGCCCGGCATATCGAGAGTGAATCGAGTTCCTGCTGGGTAGATACCGGGACGAACTTGGCCAACACCCATGTTCGTTGGGCGACCCGTGGTGTCTTCGAAGCGCACGATCAACTGACGAAGATTGAGGCCATCTCCGCCAACGACAAAGGTGATTGAGCGTAAACGTTGGTCGCGGGGACCTTCGCATGAGTTAATACGAACACCATCACCGCGGTCACGGTCGCCAACGACGAGTGTGCCAAGATAACGATTGGCCGCGAAAGCAGATGAAACGGAAAGCATAAGCGAGGCAAGCAAAATGAGTTTTTTCATAAATTCCCTCCAAGAATCAAATAGGCGTGCACCATACCCTAGTTTTAAGTTTGGGGTTAAAACCATGGAAAAATTACTGTGCGAAGGCGCCTCCTTTGTAGTTTATTGGACCTCTATGAAATCCCTCCTCCTTATCTTCTGCTTCATCTCTTCGGCTTGGGCGACGGCCCCGAAGATCACGCTCTACGTCTTTAAGTCTCCAGCGGGCATCGACTGGCAGAGTCCTCGCTCCTTGGCGGTCTCGGCCCTCAAAAACCAGCTCTATTCTTACTTCGAGGACAACGATCGAATCCTGGGCCACATCTCCATCGACTTGCAATGCAAGCAGAGACGGGTCGTCACAGGGATGGTGGGCCGACAAGGCGAGAGCCGCCGTATGGTGCTGCAGGAGGACGCGGGACATGGAGTGCTCTTCCACATTTTTCCAGGGCGTCTAGAGTCCCAGGCCGATCTCGAAAAAGAGATCCGCGCGAAACAAGCGAGCGGACTCGTCCACGCCATCACTTTCCTTGTGGATGACATCGCCTGCGACAAGATGCTCGCGCACTACGACAATCACATCAAGCAAGGCGGCGTTCATAATTACGGATTTCCCCTGAACACTCTGGCCGGCGAGGGCGGCGGTTGCTCGGCGTTTGGGGTCTCATTTTTGCAAGTGGCCGGTATCGTCAAACCCGAACAGTTGAAAGCCTGGTCTGGCTCGGTGTGGGTTCCAAAAAAATACATCGGTCCCCACAACACTCAACGCTACAAGAGTGGTGACCAGCCATTGCTTGCGATGAGTAAGCACAGACCGGTTAATGTCTTGAACATCCTGCTGGAGTCAGATGCAAAGAAATGGGGAAAGCCCCAGGATCCCGAATCCGTTTACCTGGCCTTCTTTGACCCAGATACGATGTTCAAATGGGTAGAAGAGATGGTGGCCAAGAACGCCCTGCCCTTCGTGAAGCACGTTGAGTCCTACGAAGTGATGCTCGATGCACGCAGGCCTTAGCCGATCTCGAGAACTCGATCTTTCTTTGACGCTTCCTGGATCGTGGCGGGCAAAGAATCAAGGAGCGTCTTCTTTAACGCCGCGGTTATCGACGCCTTGAGCGCGAAGGGACCAGTCGCCAAACTGATCTCGCGCACCGGGCGCTTGCCCTTAAGGGGACGCAAACGCTTTTGAATGTCTTTCGAGAGATGTGGTATCGCCAATTCAGGGACAACCGTAAACCCTGGCATACTCTCTAACAAATTCACCAGGGTCTCAATTGAGCCGCCTTCAAAGAACACTCCCCGATCAACGAGGATTTTCGATGGGCGGCAAAGTTGAAGTACCTGCGAGCGTAGGCAGTGGCCCTCTTTCAAAAGCCAGGCCTCTTCAATCTTGAGATCCTGCTCACGCACTTCTTTTTCTTTCAGCAGTGGATGATCCGGAGAGAAAAGTAACTGAAATCCTTCATGAAACAGCACGTCTTCTTTGATGTCTTTGAGATCAAGTGGTGTCGCCAGGATTCCCGCATCGAGTTTGTCTTCGCGCAACATCGCCGCGATTTCGTCGGTCTGATATTCGAACAAACGCAGTTGAACTTTCGGCCAGGCCTGGCGAAAGTTTTCTACGAAGTGGGGCAGTAAGTAAGGCGCAAGAGTAGGAATCACGGCCAAGCTGAATTCGCCGGCCACTTCTTGGCGCACACTACGTGCCAATTCTTCTAACGCATCTGAGCGATGAATGACCTCACGGGCCATCTCCAGGACTTTCTTCCCAAGTGCAGTTGGCTTCGTGGGGGTTGCAGAACGATCAAAGATGATGACCTGCAGATAATCTTCTAGCTTTGCGATTTGCATACTTAGCGTCGGCTGAGTCACAAAACACTCGCGAGCGGCTTGGGCAAAATTATGGCAGCGCTCTACCGCCAGGATGTATTTTAACTGTGTAAGTGTCATGCTAGCATTGAATCACGTAAGTCTCGAGAGGTCGATATGTTGCCATTGCTTCTTTGCATCGCTCTATTAGTTGGCTCATTGCTGCCATGGCAGCCGATCGTCAACATACGTCTCGGCATGGAGCTCCAATCCCCTCTTTGGAGTGGCTTCATTAGTTTCTTAGGCGGCGCACTTTTGCTTGGCACTCTGGCGTTCTTGCAAGGGCAGGTTTCTGAGCGCGTGCATAAAATCACGACGACCGTTCCTTGGTGGTCGCTCACCGGCGGCGTGCTCGGTGCCAGTTTTGTGATCGCTTCTATTTTGCTTGTTCCGCGCATCGGGGCCACCACCATGAGTGTGGCCTTTGTTTGTGGTCAACTCATCATGTCGGTCGCGATGGATCACTACGGTTGGGGCGGCCTCAGCATTCGTCCCGTCGACACAGCTCGCATCATCGGCATCGCGCTACTTATCAGTGGGATGTTTCTTGTCTTGAGACCTGCTCATGCGCCTTGACCACGTCAGCCTCAGTTTTGACCAGCGTGGGATTGCGGGATTGCATAATCTCACTTTGCATCTGAAGCCTGGAGAAATTTTTGGCATCATGGGTGCGAGTGGGGCCGGTAAGACGACGCTGCTCAAACTTTTGAGCGGAGCACTTTCACCGGACAGTGGAAAAGTCATTCCTCCCGAGCGCTCTGCTCATATGGATATGAACTCGCATCTCTCGAGTCCACTCTCTTTACAAGACTGGTTGATGAGCGCAGTGAAACGGAATCTCTCCGATGAGCAAAAACTGCAATGGGCCCGTGATCTCGCGGACGCTTTCGAGTTTCCCATGCAGCTTAAGCGCCGCCTTGATGAAATATCGGAAGGCCAGCGCCAGCGCGCGCGTCTCGCCTATGCCTTGATGGATGCCCCGGAACTTTTATTGCTCGATGAACCTTTTGCTCACCTCGACGGACCGTTGCGCGAAGAACTGCTGAAGCTCTTGAAGACATATGTCAAAAGTCGCGGCATGACGGTCGTCTGGGTCACGCACATGCGTGATGAAGCTCTGTCACTGACCGATCGCATGGGGATTCTTCATTTTGGGAAATGGGAACAAGAGGGCACACCGACTGAAATTTTCTGGCGACCTAAAAGTTTAGTCGTGGCGAAACTTATGGGTCACCAAAATCTTGTCACCGTCTCGCGTGCCAATCCCAGCGAGCATTGGCAAACGCCCTTCGGTCATTGGAATTCACAGGGTGTGGCCGCGAACAAAACCCACTGCGTGCTCTCACTTCCCCCCCATGCTTTCCGATTGAACGAGCAGGGCCCCTGGCAGGGACAGGTGCTAGAGACACGCTTCCTCGGTCATCATAGTGAACTCGTCGTGAGTCTTCATGGGCAAAACTGGCATCTCGCCTACCCTGGACTTGGCCTAAACCAGCTGCAAGTCTCTGATATTTGTCGTTTTTCTGTCGATCTTTCTCAGGGCGTTGGCATCGACTGTCTGTGATCAAAATGGTAACCACTCAGTATGGCCGTTACCTATTTCGACAAAGAAACATATCAGCGTAAGCCCGAGTGGCTGAAAGTTCCATTGCCTACCGGCGATGACTTCAAAGACATCCGCGACAACCTTCGCAAGAACGGTCTCTCGACTGTTTGCGAAGAGGCCAAGTGTCCGAACATTTCTGAGTGCTGGAGCGCTCGCACCGCTACCATCATGATCCTCGGTGACACCTGCACGCGTGCGTGTAAATTCTGCAACGTGAAGACCGGCAACCCCAAAGGTTTCATCAATCACGACGAGATTCCAAACTCGGCGAAGATGGTCGGCATCATGTCGCTCAAGTACGTGGTGATCACAAGCGTTGATCGCGATGACCTCGCTGACCACGGCGCAGGTCACTTCGCGGCCGTCATTCGTGAAGTAAGTAAAGTGCACCCTGAGACAAAAGTAGAAGTGCTTATCCCCGACTTCGCTGGCATTCCAGAACATATGCACACTCTCGCGAAGGCACAGCCCTTTGTGATCGCCCAGAACATCGAAACCGTTCGTCGTCTCACGCATCCTGTCCGAGACCCTCGTGCGGGCTACGACAAGACGCTGGCGTGCTTGGATTTCTACAAGAAGAACTACCCACACATTCAGACCAAGACTTCCTTACAAGTCGGTCACGGCGAGAGCTGGGAAGAGATCCAAGAAACACTCGAGGATCTGCGCAAAATTGATTGCGACATCGTGACCTTCGGGCAGTACTTACAACCGTCGAAGCGACACCTTGACGTGAAGAAGTTTTACACGCCAGAAGACTTCGTTGAGATGAAGCGCATGGCGCAGAAACTTGGATTTAAATTCGTGGCTTCAGGCCCGCTCGTCAGATCATCTTACAAAGCCGCCGACTTCCTCGAGTACGCGGACGTCCCATGAAACCGGAAATTATCCAGACCCAAGGCTGGCATCTCGCGACACTTTGGAACTGGGATTACCAGGAATCCTGGGAGTTTCAAAAACAGACTGTTGAGCGCGTTCGCGACACCAATGAAAAATGGCTGATCGCTTGCTCCCATCCGGACGTACTCACTCATGGCCGCGGCTTGCAGAAACCGAAGAAAGGTCAGAGCTTTGAGCTCGAAGATTTCAAACCTCAGGCGTACCCCGCACTGCCCGTTCCATTTTTCCAGATTGAACGGGGCGGCGGTCTCACGTTCCATCACCCTGGCCAACTCATTCTCTACCCCATCGTGAAACTTCACCCGCAGCGCTTAGGACTCTCGGCCTTGGTCGATAATCTCTTGCTCAGTGTCCGTGGAGCGCTTGAAGAGCGAGGCCTACAAAACCTTGATCACTCACGTGAGTTGCTAGGTTTGTGGCAAGGTCCCCGCAAGTTAGCGAGCGTGGGCATCGCTGTGAATAAAATGGTCACCATGCACGGACTTGCTCTCAACGTGCAACGCTTTGATCACCTCAAACAAAAACTCGCATTTCTCGCTCCCTGTGGGATGGGCGTAGGAACCTATACTTCTGTCGAAGAAATCAGCGGACGCAAGACGGCGCCTTCAGATCTCCTCGGTGAAGTGACTCGGAGATTCTTTCATGCGTGGGAATAGCTTTGGCAAAATGTTCTCCTTCACCACGTTCGGTGAGTCGCATGGCACCGCCATGGGGGTCGTTCTCGACGGGGTACCGTCGGGGTTGCTCATCGATGAAAGTGCGTTGCATGCTGAACTGCTTCGTCGTGCTCCCGGACAAAGTGCTTTTACTACCGCACGCAAAGAACCAGAGGTCCCAGAGATCCTCTCCGGCGTCTTTGAGGGTAAGACTCTTGGTACTCCGATCTGTGTGATCGTGAAAAACACAGACCAACGTTCACAAGATTACAAACCAGAGGACTACCGTCCCGGGCACGCAGATAAAACGACAGAAATTAAGTTTGGCATCCGCGATCACCGCGGCGGTGGCCGTGCTTCCGGGCGTGAAACTCTCGCTCGTGTCATAGCTGGCTACTTCGCAGGTCTCATCCTTCCACAAATGAAAGCCTTCGCTTGGTCTGATAGCATTGGCAATCTTGAGAATGGCCTTGTGTCATCTCGTGAGCGCTCAGTGCTCGGCTTTACGAACGAGGCGGTTTCAAAGCAAGCAGAAGCCTTCTTGCTTGAATGCAAGGCCCAGGGTGAATCATCTGGCGGAGTGGTGGGATTGATTGTTGAAGGTGTACCCGCCGGACTCGGAGAACCCGCGTTCGATAAACTTAAGGCCGACCTCGCCAAGGCCATGGTGTCACTACCGGGCTGCTTGGGTGTTGAGATTGGTGCCGGCTTTGCGGCAACCAAGATGTCGGGCAGTGAGCTTTCAAAAAATCCGCAGCACTTTGGGGGCATGGAAGGCGGCATCACCAATGGCGAGCCGCTGCACTTGCGGGTCGCTTTTAAAGCGCCCTCTACTCTCGGCGAAAAAGCAAAAACGGGACGCCATGATCCGTGCTTACTTCCCCGCGTGCTTCCGGTGGTTGAAGCCATGGCCTGCGTCGTTATCGCAGACCATTTCTTACGGCAACGTGCCTATCATTCCTGAAGCGATCGAGCGCAAGAACTCATCAGTTAAACCAATTTGCGCGCGACCAAAGTTACGCAAGATGAGTCGCTCCGTATTTTCTGGGCACGGAGTGAGAGTCTTAACGGCATTTTCTTGCCAGCAGTAAGACACTCCCCCGATCCAAGCACCTTGCTTGTTAACCACCACACCGTTTGAATTTAAAGCCGCGCCCTGGCCGGTGAACATGTCATGCCCAAAGCCCCAGTAGCTTGCCTCCGAGAGGGTGCGTTCATAGAGTGTTGGCATGATATCAATGTGCGAGCCCCAGTTCTCAGGATCCCAGGTGGCCGGCTTTAGCGCTGTGGGGAGATAGAGATAAAACGGTACACCAAACTTACGACCGTAGCCTGGTTTCCCTTCATCTTTTCCAATCCAAAAAGCATGATCTCCGGTCGCTGCGATCACCACGTTGTCCTTGAGCGGGCCTGACTTAACTTTCGTAAGCAGATTCCCGAGCTGTCGGTTCGCGTACTGCAAAGTTCTCATCCGCTGAAGCACTTCATCCGGTGCTTTGTTAAACAGTCTCTTCATTTCGGGATCAAGTTTCTTCAGTCCTTCGGGCCTGAAACTCGCTGGAGTTTCATAGGGAGGATGATTTGATGTCGTCAGCACAAAAAAGAACTGCGGCGTGGTTGCCTTCGCCAATTCTTCTTCAACATACCGGAAGAGGTATTCGTCGAAGACGCCCCACTCGTTGCCACGCTCATTCTCTTTGATCTGCTGCAGATTCATTTTTTCGATCAACTGATCCGCGCCTTCCAGTACATCCCACCCCTGGCCCTGTAGGTAACTTCCCAACTGCCGCCAGCCCAGTTTTCCACCATATAAGTAGCGAGTGGTGTAACCGGCACGCTTATAGGGTAAGTGAGCTCCGCTCGCCAAAGGCGTGCGCATGTACTGACCCTCTGACAAGAAACGCGCTCCTGGACGCAACGGAAGTCCAGAGGCCAAAGCCACCACGCTACCGATCGTGCCATTCTCACTCGAGAGGAAGTTCAGGAACAAATAATCTTCTTGCGTGTGCTGACGGAAACTATCAAGGAACGGCAGCTCTTTCTCCCAGGGCCACCACATCGACGCGAAACTCTCCATGACAAAAACAACCACATGCGGTGGCTTCGCGGCTAAGTTGGCATTCAAAGGAGTGCGCTTACGGAGATCTTCCAGTCCACTCCAGCCGTTGGCGGGAACAGGAGTGCCTCTGAATGTCATGATGTCGGAAACGGCGGTAGAGATCTGTTGATAATTCTGTTGGGCCAAGTAGCGAACATTCTCTTTGCCAAATTCTTTTCTGATCTTCACGGCACGATTCAGAGCAATCGGCCCGTTTACGCTAAGTTCATTGATCGCTTCGATGTCGCTGATGTGGGCATCTTCTATCGACAGTGGGAGACGGGTAAAGTTTCCGCGGCCCAGAAAGGCTAACACCACGAAGCCAGCTGTTAAAATAAGCCCTAATTCTTCGCGCGCCATGGGCTGAGCATAGAACAGATCAATACGTTCGCGCTTGAACCAACGACCAAGCCACCACCAGATTCCACCTAAACTGAGAAAGATTAAAGGAAGCCAGAGCGCTAGATTGTAGTTCTTGTGAATCGAGGTCAGGACCGCACTCGTGTCATCTTCCCACAGACCGAAGAAGAGTACGTTGATGTGCTCTTGGAAAAATGAATAAAAACTCAGATCACAGACCATGATCGTGACAAGCAAGAACAAGAAGATGAAGATCCACACGCGATGAAAGTGGGCGATGAAACGCAAGAAGCCTTCTCGCGGAAGAAGGAAGCCAACGCAAGTCAGAAGAAAAGGGATCGCAACGACGTAGGCCACGGGGATGAGATCGTAGCGTAATCCTAAAAAAAGGGCTTCAAAAGTAAGACCAAGATTTTTTTTCAAAACCACCAGTTCGGTGAATTGGGCGATGAAAAATATTCGTCCCAACATCAAAATGGAAGCGATCAGTACCATGCTCTTAAAGAGCTGTTTAATTTGGTGAAACAGATAAGGCTGGGCCTTTTCTGGGGCGTATCGCATAAGCAATCCTCGTGGTTTGCTCTATCTTAGCGAAGTGAGGTGGCCCCGTGAAGCAATAGGTCCACCCGACAAAAGCACTCAGTCATCGTCAGCGAAGTTAAGATTTCTCTCAAAGTCGTCTGGTTTAGAAGCATTGGCCTTCGCCTCTTCCATGCTGACCGCACCGGCCTTGAAAAGATCGGTCAAATGCTGGTCGAACGTCTGCATCCCGCCCGAGCGCTTCTTGATGTAGGTATAGATCTCAGAGGTATTCTCAGACACCTGAATCGCATCGCGGATACCAGGGTTATTGATCATGATCTCTTGAACAGCAATTCGCCCTTTGCCATCTATTTTTTTCACCAAGCGCTGACTGACGGTGGCGTAAAGGTTGTCGGCAATACGCTGGCGAACGGCATGCTGCTCTTCCGGTGGGAACATCGAAATCAAACGCCCGATGGTAGAAAGCGCATCTGTGGTGTGGACGGTACCAAACACCAAGTGCCCTGTCTCAGCGGCCTTAATGGCAATCCCGATGGTTTCAGCATCGCGCATCTCACCGATTAGGATGATATCCGGGTCTTGCCGCAAAGCTGCTCGCAGGGCCGAGTTAAAGTCCACGGTGTCGTTACCAATCTCTCGTTGAGTGATACGGGCCTTCAAGGGAGTGTGGACATATTCGACCGGGTCTTCCAGAGTTAAAATATGCACAGGTTGGGTGCGATTGATGTAGTTAATCATCGCCGCCAGGGTCGAACTTTTACCTGAGCCTGTGGCCCCTGTGACCAACACAAGCCCCTGTCCTGCAGAGGCAATCTTGTTAATCGCCGGAGGCAATTTCAGTTCTTCAGTCGTTGGGATTTTGTCAGAAATGATCCGCAAGATGAGACCCATCTTACTTTGGTAGCGCATGAAATTGATACGAACACGACAGACGTTAGGAACAGCGAATGATCCATCAAACTCTTTCAATTTATTCTTACTAAGCAGCAGCAGGATATCTTCGTCTTTAATCAAGACATGACAGATGATACGCATGTCCTCTTCCGTCAGCGGATCCATTTTGATCGCCACCAAATCACCACGCAAACGGAAGGTAGGCTTCTCGTCTTGTCGTAAGTGAATGTCGCTGACCTCGTTGGCGACAGCATTCTTCACTAGGCTGAAGAAACCTTCTTTAGTAATCGGCATAGAGTCCTTTTGAGCCTTATCGGGTTGGATGAACGCGGGCCCAAGAAATTCCACTTTCCCGAGCATTTCGCTCCAAATCCCCCAAACCGCAGCTGAAATGTTAAACTTTAGAGCTATGAGCGACCTACCCGCCCACATTTTTCGCCGATCCGGGCTTCCACCATTGTGGACCAGTGAAGCCTTGTATTTTAGCGGTGACGAATTCTATGCCGATATTCTGCGTGATATCGACAAGGCCAACTCACTTGTCACAGTTGAGATGTACATCTTTGAAGACGATCCTTTAGGCGAACGCTTTTTCCAAACTCTCGAAGCCGCAGCGAACCGCGGCGTGCGTGTGCTCATCATGGTGGATGGCGTGGGCTCTCACCGTTTCATCCAAAAGCTTCAAACACGCGATTACAACGCCAACATAAAAATTAAAGTTTATAATCCCCATCCTTGGAGTTTTACGAACGAACACTTCGTTGATTACTTCCGAATGGTCAGTGTGTTTCTCAAGCGCCTCTTCGGTGTCAATCGACGCAATCACCGCAAGCTCATCACCATCGATGAGCGGACTGTGTACTCTGGTAGTTTCAACATCACCACCACTCACTCAAAAGAGTTCAAGCAAGACGAAGCCTGGCATGACATTGGCCTAAGAATGACGGGTTGGGTTGCGCCGCTGATGATTTTGGCGCTGATGAGAAACTGGGGACTCACCGCTTTCTTCCGTTATAGACGGAAAATGCCAAAAAAACGCTTCATCAGTTTCAACCATCCCGATGTTCGCTTGAATCAAGATTTTCGCTTACGCCGTCACCTCTACAAAGACTTTTTGCAACGTCTTAAGAAATCGCGCACACGTATCTGGCTAAGTACCGGCTACTTTCAACCCAAGCGCCGGATCATCCGCCTGCTCAAAGCCGCAGCGAAACGAGGTGTCGATGTTCGTATTCTCCTCTCAACGAAGAGCGACGTTTTCTACTACAGTCTCCTACAAACTTATTACCACTACGAACTTATCAAAGCTGGCGTGAAAATCTACGAGTTCGATCCAACCGTCATCCATGCAAAAAACTACTTCATCGATGAATGGGTCACCGTCGGCTCTACCAACCTCAACTATCGTAGCTTCATGCACGATCTTGAAGTCGACTTCCGCATCCAGCATCCGGACAATAAGAAGCGCTTGAATAAGAACTTTGAAGAACAGCAAATGGCTTCGCGAGAAGTAACGCTTGAAAGTCTGAACGCTCGCAAGTGGTGGTTGCAGCTTTTCTCCCGCTTTGTATTCCTCTTTCGCTATTGGAACTGACATGCATATAAAAATTTTGAGCTACAACATTCACAAGGGCTTCGACACATTCAATCGTCGCTTGGTCCTAGGGCGAATCAAAGAACAGATTCGTTTACTTGCTCCGGACATCGTGTGCCTGCAAGAGGTGCAAGGGGAGCACCAAAAGCTCAAAGGGAAAGTGAAAGACTACCCGCTTGAAAGTCAGTTCGAGTATTTAGCAGACTCTGTTTGGCCACACTACGCCTACGGAAAAAATGCGGTGTACTCCCATGGCCACCATGGCAACGCGATCCTGAGTAAATACCCGATCAAGGAATGGCACAATCTCGATCTTTCACTCGATAAGTCAGAAATGCGGGGCATGCTCCACGCGGAGATTTATCTCCCCGAAGAGAACCGCTCGTTTCACATGCTCACCACGCACATGAATCTTTTTCACAATGCGCGGATGAAGCAGGCCAAGCTCATGGTGAACTACATCGAATCAAAAATTGCGCAGAAAGGTTTAGTTCTCGTAGGTGATTTTAACGATTGGCTCTGTGAACTAGATCCCTACCTACGTTCGCAGCTGGGATTCAAGGAACTCTTCTTAGAGCTTTATCAAAAACATGCCCGCACGTTTCCAAGCTTTTATCCCAAGCTACCACTGGATCGCGCCTACTTTCGGGAAGTCACCCCAGTTCAGGGTATGGTGCTAAGAGAAGGCCCATGGGATGAACTGTCAGATCACTTACCGATCTACATCGAAGTCGACGTCTGACGTTTCCAGGCTTCAACCTTGGGATCCATGTACTTGAACCACAGCGGTGGTACAAGCGTCAGCAGGATCATGCCCGGGTAGCCCGACGGCAGCTGCGGTGCGGACTCGTGATGTTTCAAAACGGTGTAGGGCAAATTCGCCATGGCATGGTGATCGCTGTGGCGCTGCAGATTAAACAGCAACAGATTTGAAAATTTATGGGCCGAATTCCAGGAATGGATCGGTGTCACTTTCTCATACCGTCCGTTACCCAGTGGCTTCCTCGAAAGACCGTAGTGCTCGATGTAGTTTACCATCTCAAGCAGAACGAAAGCGACGATGGACTGGAGCAAGAAATAACCTAGCGCCTTCGCACCAAAGAATGAAGCAAGGGCCGTGAATGCCATCGCCATCGCCACGCCGATCCACACCTTCCCCGCATCAATCTTGAGCGCATGCATGAAACTGCTCGAGACTGAACGGACCAGAAACGCGTAGATGTTCTCACCTTCGCGTGCACTGGCCGGATCCTCAGGCGTCGAGACCAGCAAGTGATGACCACGCACATGTTCGATAGCAAAGTGCTGATACCACACAGAGGAGAGCAACAAATCGGCTGTCAGCCGCGGAAGAAATTCTTTTTTGTGGCATAACTCGTGTCCGACGGTGATGCCGATACCACCAGTATAAAGCCCTACGACAAAAGCGATGCCGAGTGTATGTGGCCAGCTTGATTCGAGCGCCACCATGCCACCCACAATCAAAAGCGCAAAGTGAGTGAGCGCATAGAGATAAAGCGCCGGGGACCAAACCTTCGATTGTTTCCAAATCTTTTCTTGCTCAGCTGTGGGGTTTGTCTTGTCGGTGCCAATAAAAAAATCAATCAACGGAATGGCGACAAACACAAAAGCCACGGAGAACAGCAAAGCCGGAAACGGCTGCAAAACACCGTAGAAGGCGATGGCGGTGAAAACGAGGAATGCGAGGAATTGAATTGGATGCATAGTTAGTTTATCGCTATTTTTTTGCCGTCACTAAACAGCCATGTCGGCCCGACGAATGTTCGCTTCTCGCCATCGATAATAATCCCAGCGCCATCTGGGCTCACGTAAAGTGGGCGCTTGGACTTACGAGTGAAGCGACGGAACTCCACATCGTAGCGAGGTGAGTTCCGGTAATGCGGAAAGAAATCAAACTCTACCAGGGCCATGGCATCAAGGTTCTTGATGTTGTCGTGGTTCTCGTCACGATCAAAGCTTGGCATCCCGGCGGTGGAAATATCAGGCGTCATCATGATCGCACCAGCAGACAGACCCGTGAGGATCCCCCCGCGAAACACGTAGTCCCGTAGGGCCTCAAGCATCTTGGTTTTACGAAGCCACAAGAGAAAATGAAACGTGTTGCCGCCGCCCAAGTGGATGATGTCCGCTTTCAGGACTTCTTTGAAGAGAATCCTGTCGAACGGAACATCCACCGGAAAATGCAAAAACCGTTTCACGCGAAACCGCTTGTATTGATCGACGAAATGTTGAAATTCGAATTCCGAAAGATAAGAAGAAGCTGGGATATAGGCCATGAGCGGATTCTTATTGCCGACCATGCGGAACAATTCATCATCCAGCGCACGGTTCGCCCGCGCGTCTCCACCTGAGTACAAAACGAGTTTCACTTATAGACCTTCGCGGCACTCCCGCACAATTCCTGCCATCCCTCGGAGGATGTTCTTTTGACGGGCAGGATACCCATCGCCCACGGCCTCGTCCACAACTTGGGTGCGGATATCAGGGTCCAGGGTTTGGTAGTGCGCAAACTCACCCATCAGCTGGAAGAGTTCGTCAGGCTTGAGCCTAGGGCGGCAGCGGGCCACTTTCTGCACCACGTAGGTGATGGAGTCGCCCGTCACACGGTCGTATTTATTAATCACGGATGAACGCATGGTGATATCAAGCAGGATCTGATGGCGCTCTTTCTTCTGTGCACGCGCCGCGAGATCCACCAGATTGAGATACGACACCTGAAAGCGCTGAATCTGCTTCAGCATCATCGGCGTCAACCGCAGGTCCTGCTTCTTCGCATAACTTGAACGGATGATTTCGATGAATTCTTCCGGCTTCAGCAACTCTCCACGAGTCAGATAGAGCTGTGGTAGTTCACGAAGGATGTCCCGCATGCAGAAGATCGCATCACGGGTGATGCCGTCGGCGACTTTGTATGTGCCACGTTGAGACTTCGCTCTTTCAAACCAGGTGAACGCACGACGAAAGACTCGCGCCTCATTGAGATGCGACTTCAGAAGGTCAGCGGTGTATTTCTCGCGTAGACCTGTCTTATAAAGAAGATTCTTGTATTTTGATTCTTCAAACACATCTTCGAAGAGTTTAAGGGACGGATGGTTTTTAAAATCTGCGAGCGGACGTTTCTTTTTCTTGATCAAAAAGTCCGTGATCTGCGCAAAACATTGCACGATGTACTTCGCTTTCTGCTTTTGCTCGAGGATCGTGGTCGAAAAACGTTGCACGTCATCGTAACGATACTCACTGTGGAAGAGACCGAACTGACGGATCGAGCCGTAGTCAATGATTCCCCCGTCCATGAGGATGTTGTCCCCGTCCCAGTCGAGCCAACAGAAAATATACTCATCTTCCAAGCGCGCTGCTGTTTCGGCGAATGTACGCGCTACCTGGTTGAGCATGTATTGATATTTTTCCGACGGACCTTTGCTACGGACGTCTAACCACGCACCGTTGAGCGCCTGACGTTCGATGTGATAATCGGCGACTTGGCGAAGGGTCTTGTAATTGCCCTGCTTCAGGTGACCAAAGAAATGTGAAGGGCGCATGAGATTCGGGTAAGCACGCACATTGATCGCAAGACCTTTGTCGTACTCGATAGTCATGAGCAAGCGCTCTGTTTTCACACGGTTCTTATCGAAGACCTCCGAGAAGAACAAGGTCTCAAGACCCTCTCCCGTCTCAGAACAACCACATCCATAGGACACGGATGGGTCTCCGGATTGGAAATATTTTTTCTGGATGTTCACGGCCGGAGAAAGTTTTGTTCCGCCGGTTCCGCAGCTCGAAATGTCCCACGTCACACCTTGGTGACGAATCGTGCCGTTCCACACAGTACGGCCATCACCTGAAGTGCGACCTGACTTATCCGGATGCTGCAACTGCAGATAGCGAGTCGCCATGTAGGTGTTGGAACGAATTTCACTCTCGGGAAACTTGATGCTGTTCTCAATATCCCATTCGTTAATGATCTGAATGCTGAATGTTTCGAGGATTTGATTTTCTAATTCTGGATTGAGCGTGTTCGGATGATCTTTGGGAAGCAGTCCCATTTCTTTAGCGAGATCGAAGTGGAAGAAAACCACTCGCCCACCTTTCTTCGTTCGTGCGCGGTATTCAACACGGCCTTCTGTTACTTGCGACTTAAAGGGGTGCTCCCCATTAATTTTGGCAAATGCTGGATAAGCCTTCTTGGCATCCGCTACTTCGCCTACGGATTTCTTGACCGAACTGACCATTAACCATCCTTGGTAATGTAGGTACTCAATAAAATTATAGGACCAGCGTCAGCGAAGACCAAACTAAAACTGTCAGCGGGAGCTTTTTGCCCCTTATAACCGACTAAGAAAGTCTAAGAACTGCTGACGATATGTTGTCTTCGGAAGATGAAAAACATCGGTGTGACCGCCCTCTTTGATTTTCCACCAGCTTTTCTTAGAGGTGATCTTATCGAAGCCTTTGCGTCCCAATTCGTACTCAACGACATCATCTTTAGGCGAATGAATCCCTAGGACCGGCGCCTTGATTTGCGCCAAAACATCTTCCGAAGCGTATTCGTCAGATACCGCTAAGTAAGCAAGAGGATAAAGCGGCCAGAGAAACCAGCGAGCACCCAATTTCTTGGCCGCAATGCCTTGGTAACTCGGAAAAGTTGAATCCTGCACCAACAAAGACACATCTTCTTGGCGTGGAAAATCCACCAGTGCGCGAGCGGCGATCTGTCCGCCGAGGCTTTGGCCGTACACTACATAAAGTTTTGTTTTGCGGGTGAGATGATCTTGATGGCCCCATTCCATCGCCGCGAGCGCGTCTTGATTGACACCGGCTTGAGTCGGTTCCCCCTCTGAGAATCCGTAACCACGGTAATCAAACACCAGCAGATCGTAGCCTTCTTTCACCAGCCACCACAGATTCAGAAAATGCGTCGACATGTTTTCGGCGTTGCCGTGGAAGTGCAGGATCGTGCCCTTGGGATTTTCCGCGCGAAAAGCCCAGGCAAAAATCTTCGTTCCGTCATTGGCGTTCAACCACACCTCTTCCGGCTTCGCTCCGAAGCGCTCGGAATTGACCAGCGCCCCCTTAATCGGCTGGTAAAAAACATGACTGCAGCTCGCCAGCAACAGCAATAGAAGCACCTTAACCGCGCCTTGACCGAGCCCTGACCGAGACCTGATTTCAGTTTTAGACACTTCTGAGTGAGCATTAAGATACAGGAGGTGTTTATGACTCATTTATTCGCTCGTGTTTTGCTCATCGTGGCTTCACCGGTTTTGATGGTGGTGTACTGGCGCAACAACATGAAGAAAATCGATCTGGAAGAGTTGCGCATGATGATTTCGTACAATGAGCTGGGGAGCTTTTTCCCAGAACGTTAATCACTCGATGTCGAAATCAAAAGAGCGGCCTGGAAACGCTTCTTCAATTAAGGAGAAGTGCCACCACTCTTTGTTGTAGTTCTTAAAGCCCTGCTTGCTCATCAGCTCACCCAACGTACGGCGGTTTTTCAACTGCGCGGCGGAGATACCCGTTGATTCTGTGTGCGAATGCTCATGGAAGAAATCAAACACAGTCCCCATATCCAGCTCTTGGCCCTGAGCATCTACCAGCGTGAGATCAACCGCACTGCCACGCGAGTGACTTGATCTCAAAGCGATGTAACCCAACTCAAACAACTGAGCCTTGGTGTAGTGCGGATAGTAGCGCTCTTTCATTTCTGGCACATCACCCGGACGCTTACCCCAGTCTTGGAAAAAGTTCACCGCTTTCACGGGACGATAAGCATCAAAGACTTTGAGATTAAGATTGAGCTTCAAGGCCTCAGCTTGCACACGGCAAAGTGCATCGGCGCCTTTTCTGCTGAAGACAGATTCCACGCGACGGTAACCAGCGACCACTTCACCCGTAAAATTATCGCTCGTGGCATAGTTCGCGCCAATGAGGATGGTGGGACAGTGTTGCGATAGATAAACGAAGCCTTCAGGGATCATGGTGTGACCTTGTGACGATGCGCAGGCGATCAGTGTCGCCAGGAGGACCTTAAAAGAAACGATTGAAACCGAGTTGAACTTCACGGCCATGATCCTCATGTCCCACGCCCTTCAGGGCGTATGACCATTGTTTATTCGCATGATAGCGAACCTCGAGGGAATGCGTAAAGAATTGCTCCGCAAAGAGCGGCTGCTCAAGATAATTCGACCACTTATACCCAACAATTGCGAGCATGCTCCACTTTCTTGAAGGCACCAAACGACCCCACAACTCCGGGCCAAGGGCCGTGCGCCACTGAGTCGGGAAACCATCACTGTAGTCGGCTTCAAATTTTGTCAGCAACGCGAGGAAATTTTCACTCATCGCCGGCCCTACGCTCGCGCCACCGCCGAGCTCTACCGTCCCTGCGAGACACTGATCACAAGCATCGTCTTTCACCGTACGCATACCGAGCTTCGCGGTCCAAGAAAAAGAATTCTGCCACGAGGTCACAGGCTGAAAACTGGAGACGCGGAAGAAGTCTAAATTATCGAGATAGAATTTCTGGCCATCGCCGTAGTCTGTTTGCTGAAGGCGGCCGGTGATACTGGCGAAATGAATTTCTGAAAACGTCGGCTGCCCCGGCAAGGGATCTAGCAAATCATGAAGTGCCCAGCGCATGCTCGCGGTGGAGTAAGCACCTTGCCCGTCGCGGTATCCGCCTGCCATCCCCCAGCGCTGTGAACGATGCCCGTTCTCTGGATAGTCTTCACGCGCCGGATTCATCTGCAACGGCTGTGACACATGATCTGTGACAGCACGCTCAGAGAGAATCTGGTGCCGAATGACGTTGGTCTCTTTGGGTTTATAAACTAAGTCCGAGGCGTTGAGGAAATCAAAGGCATCCACGGCCGCATCGAGAATTTCAGCTTTCTTCGCCGGGTCAGTTATCTTCTCTGCGTATTTAAGACCTACTTGAGGGTTTTTCACCATAGCGCGAACGGCGTTGATCTTTTTTTGATCATAACCTTCAGTACGTTTTTCTAAACGCGACAGCACCGACGGGCGATAGCGCACACCCTGCACCAAATCTTTCTCTTCCACCACGACGCGAATGGTATCCACGGGAATGACATACAAAGAGGGCATCTTGTCCGTCATGTGCAAATCAGGATTGCCGACTTCTAGCAGACCCAAGATGTGATAACTGCAGTTCTCGGTAAAGAACTTGTAATCAAAATAGGTCGGCCCGAGCTCCCACAGATGCGCGACCATCAAATCGATTTGCGGCTGCGTGAAACGGAGTTTGTATTCCCATAAATCCCGCGACTCAAAATCGTTGTACTCGCGAACCTTGTAGTAATACGGAACGGCGGTGAAAGTTCCGGGGAATAAACCGAGCATGGATTTAGTCGCGTAGACTAAAACGTTGCTGGTATCCATATTGGCGGCGTAGTTGATGCCGTAATCTAAAAGTTCCGCTTGGTCTTGGTCATCATCGCGATGAGTGCTGGCATTGAAGCGCAGGAATGTATGACCAAATGCCGAAGCCGGTGAGTTGATAAAATAAGAAGAGAAGATCAGACTCACGGATTTCGCGGCGATCTTGTTATGGAATTCTTTGAAGGCTTCACACTCATTCAAAGGATCGAGCGTGTAACCCGGTATTTTTGTCTTGAGCCAGTTGTAGCGTGCAGGAAAGCGACACAAGGCAGCTTTGTCACCGGCATCAAACAAACGGATGGTTTCCTGCAACTCTGCAACGGGATTGGTCTTGCCCTCTTTGGAGAGGAAAGAAGCTTCACCGTCAGTCTGGGCGGTGATGCCGAACATTGTATTTTTATAGTGGCCGAGGTTGAGCCACATCTGCTCGCGCGACCAGGCTTTCACGTCGGCCTTGGTCGTGAGCGGAGCGAACAAAATAAAAGCGCCCAGGATAAACCCGGGCGCGAAGCGTTTAAGCTTGAAAAGCAAAATTAGATCTGAGTGTTGCAAACGTTAGTTGCTACGCCGTTGATCTCAGTTGCTACAGTTGCAGTTGCAACGTCAGCAGTTGGGTAGATCGACTTGTAGTTAGACTTCAAAGCTTTGCCGAATGCAGCTGAATCAGTGCAGCCGTAAACTTTTGACAAGCCAGAGATCGTTTCGCCATTGCCTTTCGCGATGTCGTTAGCGAGTGCCATCTTGTTTGCTTCAATGTACGCCTCAACTTGAGCAGTCTTGCCTGGAGTTGGAGAATCGCAGTTCAAAGTACCTGAAGAGATACCGAAAGTTTGGTTACCAGAAGTACCGTTTGTAGTAGCAGCAAGAACTTGCTTCCACCATGTGTTGTCTTTTTCGAAGATCATGTTGCCAAGGCCGCAACCAGCTGAGCCGTACTGGGCAGCAGAAGCAGATACTGAAACGAGAGCGATAGCAAGAACGAGAAGCTTTTTCATAAGACTCCAAAGGTTAAATAAACACAGTCGTTGTGTTTCACAATTTGTTTTAAACAATCTTGCGCGGGATGAGTTTTGTCTACAAGGGGAAAATAGGGATGACGCCCCTATTCAATGCAACTTTAGTCGGGAAATTGCGCGTTAATTGATTCCCAAAGATTTGAAAGTCAAATAAGTCAGCCTCAAACGCTTTTCTGAGCTTTCATCCATGCCCAAAAGCAATTGTTCAAGCTCATCGGCCAAACCGATATCACAGACAAACTTATCGGCCTCAACTTCGGCCATGAGAGGATCTTTGTCATCTTGGGTTTCCACTTCGTACAGCACCATCGCCACTTCGTGGGCAAGAAACGCAACGGCTTCAAGACCTTTGCGCGTGAGCAAACGCTGATACTCCGGGAACACAACGATGGTGTTGCCCATTTGGTAGCGAGCGGCGCCATTTTTTTGGAAAGCTTGTGATGGGACAAAAGCTAATGGATGGCGCATGAGGTTCACCAAAAGCGAACTTGGTAGACGAGCGAACAAATCATTAAACGCCTGAAAAATTTGTGGATGTGCACTAATCCAAGCGTGGTCTTCTTGGGCAAAGAAGTAAGTGCAAAACTGTTCACGCTGGTCCCGATTTGAAGGAGCGGCGGCGCGACGGTATTTTTGGAAAAGATTCAGCATAATCACCTCTGTGCTGTACTCCTTTTCGGCGCATGCAAAAAAAACTGTCGGTGATATAATAAAATCTATGCGTTGCCTGATTATTCTACTTTTAGCCTTCACAACTCTCCCCGCTCTATCGCAGGTACAATCCCGCTGGTACTCCAATCCCAAGCGCTTCCCAGAGGGGGATTGCGTGAAAATGCACACCCCTAGTGGTGGTGAGGCCTACGTCGAAAAGGTTAAAGTTGAGGACTGCCGTCCGGAAAAAACCACCTATTTGGCCGTTGGTGGGTATTGCTACGTAGTTGATGCCGAGACTCAGGGACAGGGCTTTGGGGTCAAAGAACGGGACATTCTCAAATGCGCGCCGGAAGGCGCCCTCTACAGTTTTGATGAGAAGAAGCGGGAATGCTGGCTCGTTGATCCCAGCGGAGGTTTGAAATTTCGCGCCCGCCTCGACATCAAAGAATGTCGTCCATCTGAAGAGCAGATTACTAAAAAGTTTTTCCCGGCGGTCGGCAAAGAAGGCGGCGAGTGTTTAGAGGTGCATGCCACCCAAGGCAGTGACCGGTGGGAGAAAAAACTCGCCGTGACAGAGTGTCGTCCGAAAGAAACAAGGTTTGCTTGGCGCAAGACCGGCGAGCTCAAAGGTGACTGCTGGGAAATCGCCAAAGACGGCCCCGAATATTACAGCGAAAAAGTCGCTAATTCACGGTGTCGACCTGAAAGAGTCGCCTACATCTTCGATCGCATGTCTGCGACCCGAGGCGATTGTTATGAAGTGGATTTTGAAACGAAGGGTGAAAACTGGGCGGTGAAAGTCCCGCCCAAAGAGTGTCGACCGGATTAACTTATTGAGGAAACGCCTCGTCCCCGTCGATGTCCATGTTGACGTTGATCGGAGATGCGTACTCTTCACCAATTGTTTTCAACAACTCACTAGGAATCTTCACGGCTTTGTACTTCTTGCCGTTCGTCGTGCGAATCCAAAACCCATTGATGAGGCGCTCTGCGCTCGCAATACGGATCGGTTTTAGTGACACAATATGGTCGATGTTGATCAGCATTTCGACTTCGGTTTCCCGGGCCGTGCTCTGGTCTTTAGGGTTCAGGATAGTAAATTTGCCAAATTTCAT
>JAUKPQ010022543.1:0-49524 GCA_032273045.1 Chloridella minuta
AGACTGTCAAGTCCGTTACGTCGTATATGGCCTTCCAGAAGGATTGCTCCGAGCGCCATGACTCTGGCACCACCACCCTGAAGCTTGTAGTTGAGCGCCGCGTGGGGAGATGGACAGACCACTCCGCTTCCATCGACCAACCAGACCCGGCCTCGTCCTTGTTCTGCGATTGCATCTTCCATTACTCCTTTGATACCTAGACGGGCGAGGAACTGCTCCCGCATGGCTGCACCTTCGGCTCGGGTGCCTTCGATAATCTGGGCAACCTTTCCTGCTTGTGCCCCGTATTGGATTGCGTATAGAAGCGTCTTAGCTCTTGGTCTCGTGACTCCCGCAAGATCAGCGTTGTACTGGTGGGGGTCGCCTTCGATAACCTGCTTCGTGAAGTCTGGACGATTGAGATAGTGGGCAAGCATCCGTAGCTCGAGACCTGCCGCATCAGTTCCAACAAGTACCCGATTGGGTCTTGCACACCATAAGTCACGAGCTTCATATGTGTAGTACCCTGCTTCTCCACGAAGGATGACTCCCTGCTTGTCCACCCTGACCGCGGGAATATTAGCCGTGTTGGGTGCTTGGTGTCTAAACCTGAGGGTATCTGCAACGAAAAGTTTACCGTGAATACAGGAGTCTCTGTCATCCCAATTCTCCAGCCAAGTATTAATCATGTTGGCACGGCCGTTGATAGCCATCCACTTAGTGATGAGGGCTACTTCGGGTACGCCTGACTCTTCTGCGAATCTAACAAGAGACTTCTCTGTTACTTTAGGGAGGCCAGTAGGCGTCTTTTCGTCTGGCACCCATCCGAGGGCTTGGAGTTTTTGAGCACGCTGTAGGGGCGATCCAATATTGAACTCAACATCCTCATAAGCCTTATAAGTTCCTCCCTCTCGTTCGATGACGTATCTTTCCATGTCGCGTCGAAAGATCGCTGTAACGTCGCCGCCTTTAGTATAAATCTTTCCCTCTCGAACCAATACTCGTTCAGGAGGGAATGCTCTTCGGATGTCATCTTGAAGCTCCTCTTCGCGGTTACGAAGCTGCTGATAGAAAGCCATGGCACGGGGGCCGTCGAAGTAGAAACCGTTACGCTGTTGCTTCGCAAGGATCGCCGTGATGTTGTGTTGGATACGGCAGGACATTTCAGAAAAGCCGATACGAGAGAGAACCCTCGTCAGCCTACGGAAAAGTTCCGCCGTGATCTCGACGTCTCTGTGACAGTACGTCACCATCTCGTCAGAGAGATGAGTCCAGTCATCAAAGTCCATCTTCTTGAAGCCGACTCTCTCGCCCCAAGCACCGAGACTATGACCCCCCTTGAGGGAGGGGTTATAGAGTGTGCTCAGGACTAGAGTGTCAATGCAATCAGAAACCCTGAGAGCAATACCGCCGAGGCGGACAAGCACAGGAGCGTCATATTTGAGGATATTGTGTCCAACATATCGTGACCCATGAGTCTGTTGAAAGAAGTCTTGAAGTTCTTCATTACCGATACACTTTCCTGTTTCTTTGGTTCGGATATTTTCCCAGCACATGACCCAGATCACGGTGGGTTCAAGACTATCGGCTTCGATGTCGATGGCATAATAGTCTTGGGCCTGCGTTTCCCAATTTAAGTACATCTATTTCCTTAGTTGTTATAGGCTTCGAACTCGCCGCCTGCTAGAGAACCACCCTCTTGGAACTTCTTTGCAAGTTCGGCTGATAGTTCGACAAGACGACCCGTGTCGTTGTCGTAAAAGACCCAGCAAGCCGGACCTGTACGACCTGACAGACGACACTTCTCGACGTCCATCTGTGTCACGTTACGACGCCACTCGTCTACTTCCTTCTTGTCTCTCGTCAGTCTAATGACGTTGTTAGAGACCTGTTCAGGACCAGCAGAGCCGCGGACTTGACCCTGTCTGTTGATGTGGATAACAGCAACAACAGCAATCTGGAGATTCATGGTCAACGACTTGAGCTTGGTACTGATCTCGTCGAGTTGCTTCCGCTCGTCACCGGACTGGTCAGACACAATGATACTAAGATGGTCGAGGACGATATAACGACAGCCTAGAGCAGCCATATGCCTGATCTTGGCGAGGATTGTATCGATCTCGTTACTACCGAAGTGGTCGTAGACGACTACTCTCTTGTTGTCAAGAACTTCCTTGTAAGCCCTTGAAATATCTTCGGTACTCTTAGGCGTATCAGGAAGATGGTACGGTTTGTTGTGGTGAATAGAGAGCATTCCCAGAAGAGTTTCTCTCTTGGGTTCTTCCAGATGGAGAAAGCCAACACCATAACCCCTTTCTTGAAGGTCTTTATTCTGCAGAAGGGCATATTCGATCTCCTTCATGAAGGTAGTCTTGCCGATTCCGGTGTCTGCTGTAAACAAAGTCAACTCAGACAGACGGATTCCGTAGAGCTTCTGGTTGAGGCCGGCCCAAGGATACGGGATACACTCCGGCTCCTTGTAGTTGATGATCTCGTCAAGAAGATTCGGGTCGGTACCAAGAATGAGACCATCGGGCATATAGGCCGGAGCCCTGTGCCACTCGTTGATGTACTCACGCTCCATACCTTTCATGAGGTAGTCGTTAGGGTCCTTGCACTGTTCGAGCTTGAGTAGATGGACCTTACCGGGAGCAAAGAGCTGGGCGATCTGTCCAGCAGCCTTCTGACCCGGCTCGTCACTGTCCATACAGACGACGATCTTCTCGAAGCTGTCTAGATATTCAAAATTGTCGACGCAGTTCTTTTTGGCTTCTGAAGCAGATTTGACACTAACGCATGGATACTTTGAGCCAGTAAGCTGGTACCCTGCGAGAGCATCAAGCTCTCCTTCAACGATTGTGACAGCTCGTCCACCTGCTGGGAATAGTTGCTGCCCGAAGAGAGTACCCGATCCGACATCTCCTTCCCAGAAGAAAGCTTTCTCACCCTTACGACGCACCTTGTTGGCGACGTGAGCACCGTTGTTATCGAAATATGGGTAGACATGACCAACAGGGCTTTCGGGGTTGGTATTGACTGTGACTTTGTACTTGTTGACAGTGTTCTGGTTGATGCAGCGATCCTTCATTGCGATCTGATCTTGCTGAGCAACTGGCGTCAAGTTACGGTCGGCGGCATGTCTGATAGGATGGGCGTCGATGTTTCTGTCTCCGTAGTTTTTGTGGTATCCGCATTCGGGGTGGAAACAATGCTCGTTGTCGTCATAGATGGCGAGCTTGTCTTCACGTCCGCAACTGGGGCAGTCCCCATGTTTGATGAATTTACTCAGAACGGCGGCTCCTGTTCTGCAGGTTCTACGTCTGCTTGTACTCTGGCGTTGTTGTCGAACACAAACCACCCAGGATACTTGTAGAGACTATTGAAGTAGTCTCCGTTGGAGTCAGATACCTTCTGGAAGAGGGCGATCCTGTCTTCCTTCTTCTGGAGGTTGAGCATCTTGGCTACTTCGGTGGCGATGACGTACTCGTTGAAGAAGTCGGGCTCTTCGGTAACGATGTAGTTGTCGATATCTTTACGATATGAAACAAAACGACCTCCCGATTTGTAGCCGTCGTTAACAGACTCGACCCAGCCTTCTTTTTCAAGAAGTTCTTCGTAGTCGTAGTAGCCGTTGACAAGGATGACTGTGTCCCTGTCGGTATCAGTAACAGAAGGGCTACAGATATAGCGGGAGCCGGTCGGCCAGCTCTTGATAACGGTGTCTTCGAACTTCATTTCAGACCCCTTTCGTGGAGGATTTCGTCGAGCAACTTGGGACGGAAGTTGGTATGTTCGACACAGGCAGAGTAGTAACGCCTGTCGAAAACTTCTTGGTCCTTGCCTGTGACCCAGCACTTCTCTGTCATCATCACAGAATTGGCATGGGTGTGTCCGTGGATGTTAAGAGACCACCTTGACAACGAACCCGGATGAATCGGAATGTGGCTCATGATGAACCCCTTCTTGACAACATACCCTCGTACGTCATCAAAGAGGTCGAAGTATTTCCTCATCTTCGGCGGCTCGTGGTTCCCCGGTACGAGGACCTTTCGGCCCTTCATACGGGAGACAGCTTCTTTCATATGGGCAGCCGTAAAAGCGACATCACCAAGAATATAGACACGGTCTTCGTCGTTCACCAGTTCGTTGTACCAAGACAACATCTCCTCTGTCATGACGGTGGCGTCATCCCAAGGTCTCAGCTTGGAGCCGTCTTCCTTGGTGAAACGGACGATGTTACGGTGGTAAAAGTGGGGGTCTGAATATACCCATGTCCTCGTCATCAGTCTTCTCCATAAGGATGGAACGTATAAGAGTGATCGAAGGTACTCTTGTAGACATCGGGGTCTTCGAGGACTTCAATCTCACCAGAACCTAGACCGTCTTCGCCGAGTTCAACAGAAAGATCGGGTTCTCTGACGAAGCCATCAGAGTACGCAGCTTCGAGGATGACAGTCATGCAGACGGGGCAGGGATCATAACTGATACCATCAGGAGAGACCTGAATCTCGTTATCAGTCATGGCCTTATCACAGATGTGACATCTCATATTTATTCTCCTAGGTAAGGCCTTTTCCCCTTAGCCTGTTAATACATTATACCACGATTGCGAAAGTTGTCAAGCGTTTTCTTCGACAACAACAAAGGCGTACTCATCGAGGGGACGGCCTGCCTTTTCGGAACGACCGTGTACTACGGTCTCGAACGATTCGGAAGGTCGGTCCTTCGGTGACACAAGGATGGTAGTCTTGGCGCGGATCGGGTCTTCCGAGAGTGCGGCGTGGTTGAACCACTGCGTCACACCCATGACTTTGAAAGGCGACTTGAAGGCGATGACGTACATGTTATACTCCTGTGTATCCGATGACGCTGTAAAAAACCCAGTCTGTCTGAGTTTCCAGAAACGAAATAGCCGCCTCTTTATCAGAGTATGGCACCTTTATTTCGCCTCCGTCGATGAAGACTACTTGCAAAGTCTGGTTGAGAGACTTGTTAACGGGAGGAAGATCAATCATATAAGACCTCAAAAAGGTATGTCGTCGTTGAGTGACGGCTGAATCCTGACGAGAGCAAACTCTTTCAGGAATGACTTAGCGGATAGCCAAGCCAATTCCTGTAGAGCCATCTTCTCGTCGTTGAACTCGATGCCACGTTGCCAATCTTTGAGAGATTGTTTGTGTCCAGTCTCTTTGGCGAGCTTGGAATCAAGCCTCGAGAACAGCAAGAACCTTGTTCTTGTAGTGTTCTGCGGTTCGATCTTCAAGTCCACAAGCGGTGTTGATTTCGAGGACATACGCCTGACCTTCCTTAGCATTCCACATCACATCTACCCCCCCAAAATCAAGATTGAGAGCAGCAACACTCCGAACAGCAAGATCAAGTACGTCTCGGGGTGTGTCTGCTTCCTGTACCTCGGCGAATACGAAGCCACCGGCGAGGTTTCTGATCTGCCAGTTGGGGTTGTCGTGGTCGAGCTTGCGCGCCTTCCGCTGAATGAAGAAGGCTTCTCCGTTGAATACGTGTACTCGATACTCGTCCTTCTTCTTGACGTACCGGGTATAGAGCGGGGCGGCAACCAGTTCGCCAAGTTCTTTCGCGATGACGATACCGTCTCCAGAGTGTCCACGAAGTTTGGTTCGACAGACGATGTCACCTCCCCAGCCTTCTGCGACGGCTCTGTCTTCGGTGAACTCCGGTACTCTGACGCCAGCAGCCGAGAGCGCCTTGAAAGTAGCGAGCTTGCATTGGGCATCACGGACATCCCTGTTGAGAATGCGGGCGGGACCGAAGGCAGGGACACGTCCTGAACCCCAGTTGATGACGACGTCTCCGGCACGAGGACGATACTTCGATCCTTCGAGCTTAAGTACCTTGCCTCCGATGGCATCGGCAAGCGTCTTGGCAGAGGCGGAGCCCTGCTTGTACGGATAAACACGAACAGCCATATCAGTTACTCCTTAGAAATTATCACGAGGTGGAATTGCGCCAGCCGGGAAAGGCATCACAGGTTCAAGACCTGGACGAAGACGGATAGGTCTGTTGAGAGCGAAGGCTTCGGCTTCTTGGGCACGAAGTCGATTACCTTCTCTTGCTCTCACCCCCATTTCTCGAGCTGCCTGAGCAAGGTCTCGGGCACCACGAGCCATCGGTATCGCCTCTCCGCGATTCTCAAAAGGGTTCTGGCGAAGTGCCCCACGTCGAGGCCTGAGGTCTGCGACATCAAGCATTCCCGGATCGACATCAAGCTGAGGTTCAACGTGGTCGGCAAACGACGCCCAAAAATCCTTACCCCTAAGACGCACCTGATCAAACTCTGTACCGATTCGGTAACAGAGCATCTGGACAAGGCGGAGACCTTCGAAGACAGAGGCGTTGAGGTAGTCGTCGCTGAGACCAGCGGTGAGCTTGAGGGCGTTGTCCTTACCAAAGACTTCCTCGATGAAACCACGGGGGCCATTCTTGGAAATCTTCTCGACGACCTCAACAGGAGACTTCATGGTGTAACATCCGTATTCGCAGAACGAGTTCAGGATGGTAAGCCACTCTACGATGTCGTCCTTGTTATCGAGGCCACGCATACCGCGGAACTCAACGGTGCCGAACTTGTTGATGGCAGCAAGATTGAGGGAACAGTATCTGCGGTCTTCGCGGATTTGTGCGAAGTTGCCGTAACCGAAACAGGCATCCTCTACCCAACGGAGCTGGGCTTCGGCATGTCTTGCCGACAGGCAGAAGAGATTGCCCCGACGGTCTTCGCCACAGTAACGATCAAGGATGTCTTCACAGATCGAGAACAAGATGAACATGTTCACAAGCTGATAGGCATTCTTGTCGCCCATGTTGTAGTGGACGTGGGTGCTCGTCCTGTTCGACGTCACGAGCTTCGCCTTACGCTTGGCAAAGTATGCGAAGAGAGTCTCGACGCGCTCAACCGCCTTCTTGTAGACGGCAGGCCCGTTGAAAATCCATTCACAGGATGCTCCGTGGTTGTTGCGAAGTGACCCGTCACGCTCGGGCCGCCAGTCACGAATGAGATCGACGTCGTCGTTCCCGAAATCGACATTCTTACCCTCACATTCAAGCTCAAGCCCGAAAAGATCGCCGGTCTTCATGGCACGATCACCTCTCACGAGGTCCTTGATGGGGGTATTGAGAAAATCTTGGAGCTTCGTCATGGTAGCCTCTGTCAAAGAATGGGGATACGATGTTCTTCCATCTCTTCCCGGAGAAAGTGAAACTTGGCAGGAAGCTTGATGCCTCTGTCACCGCGCAACGACATGCCACACTTGATTCCCTTGTGGAGGAGGAACAGTGCCTCTAAGTCGTGATCGATGGAGAAAGCAAACGAACGAGACACAGCAACAGAAGAGACGTCCTTCTTGTTGAGCATGTCGCCGCATTCCTTGAAGTCGGGGTACTTGCCGTCAATCATGTCGACAAAACCCTGAGATCGAGTCATCTCACCAAAGTTGAGGTACATCGAGGGATGCCCAAGGATGTCCGTGATGGCACAGACACCAGCAGTCAGCCCTTGTTTGTTCTGACGAATCGGCTGCCGTGCAACAAAAGAGGCATGACCTCTGTGGTTCATGTAACCCATCCTGAACGGAGCGAGGTCGAACTTCTTCGACGACAGGTAACGACGCTGTTCCTGAGCCTTACCTCTGTCTACGAGAGGAAGCTCGTAGAAGAAGACTCGGGCAATCTCACCCTTGTCATTCTCTCTGTCAGGAATCGAGACCTTGTGAATGAAAACGGGACGACCGTCATAGAGGACGACGCTATTCTCGAGCCGGAACTTTACCTCTTCGGCATTCTCGTACTTGTCACCTTTGAGAGACATGGCACTTCTCACTTGTTGAGATTGATCGCTTCTTCAAGCGTGGGCTTACCGAGATAACGGCCCGTCCAATTCTGGGCGGTGTACTTGTCAGACTGGTTGATAGCGGTTTGGAGACCGCGTTCACCAACAGACTCGACGAGACGCTTGCCGCTCATGAGGTCCTTGATGCCACGAATCGTCTGGTTGAAGACGAAACGCATCCTCTGCTCAGAAAGCAGCCAAGCGTTAGAGAGGACTCGGTACTCGACGCCATAAGGCTTCGGACGAAAGGCACCGGCCTTGCCATACATCGAGCGTCGCGTCGTGTCGTTATCGTACAACAGAGACGGAACACCGAGGTACATGTCGAGCTGCTTCACGAGGGTGGCACAGCGGATCATGTGTTCGTCGGAGTTGACGTCGGCGTCCTGACAGAAGCCGATGTGGATGTGACCCGAGGCGGTACGCATCGTCGTCTTGTTGTCAGGCCGGGGGTTCTCTGCCAGAGTGTAGGCGTTGAAGTCCGGGGTACAGCCGAGTTCCTTTGCCTCTTCAGGCTGGGCACGGAAGTGGTTGCCGTTGAAACGAACCGAAGGGAGGATGGCGAAGTCGTAGCCGGGCACCATCTCCTTCATCTGACCCATGACAGAGTTGATCTTTGCGACGAAGTCGTCGGCTGTCTGGACGGGGTCGATGTTGAACTCAAGAGCCATGCCGTCGACTTGAACGGCACCGTCCTTGACTACGTGAGGGCTGTCCTTCGTACCGGGGATAAGTCCCCAAGCAGAACGAGCCCGACCTTCCTGAGTTACGAACAGCTCGGGATCGGCACCAATCGTGATATCCATTGTGTTACTCCTTAGTGAATGCTGACTTGCTTGGGAGTCTCGTATGTCTTCGTGTGCGTACCATCGAGACACTTCTGGCACACCGCGGTATCGTCATCGAGCCAGCCGTAACGGTCACCGATGTCGATGAAGGTAAGCTCGCACCATCCACAACCACGCCCCAGCAGGGCCTTCAATTCTGCTCGGTTGAGGAGGGTTCCACCAAAACCCTTGTAGGTAGGGCTCTTGGTGATAGAGACGACCTTGTTATCCTCTCCGTCGGAAGGCTTCCCTTGTGATGAAGTTGCGTTCGGGAGGGGTTGCTTCCCTCCAAGACCGGGTAGAGGGTTCGTAGATGGCGAAGTCGAGGTGGTCGGGTGCTGGTGGGTGGTTACCGCCGTCGTCCTTGCTGGGATCGCTGCTGGTTGAGTTTTCGGAGCTGCTTCCGGCTGAGCTTTCGGCCCAGTTTGTCCACCAGTCCATCCCCTGTTCGGCCTGTGGTACCCTTGAAAAAAAGCAGGGGCCTTTCCGGCCAGACCTCCGACGCTCTCGATGGTCAGCTCGTCGTTGAGCTTGTCCGGTGCAGGAAACTTGTAGAGTGTGTCTTCTTCGCAGGAATAAATCTTGTCATCCTGCAACTTGATGCCATGACGAGACGTAGCGATACGAATCATCCAGACTTCTGATGCCCAGAACAAGGTTTTGTTACCCTCCTCGAAGGCATAATGAAGAGGCCGCTCCTTGTTACGAAGGAATCGAAGTTCTTCGGCCTCGTGGTCGTAGTAGGTCAGAGCCCACGCACCTTCGACCTGAGGAATCGTGTCCTCAAGAGAAGTCTGGGCGATCTGGTTGTAGAGCGCCTCCGAATCGGTGCCGAACTTCATGTGGTCCATCAACGAATGCTTGTTCTTGAGGGTACCGTTGTGGGCACCAACAAGGATGCAGGCTCCGTCATCATCGAGAATCTCGAAGGGATGGGCATTCGTCTTGATGTTCTTGCCGACGGTGCCAAACCGGTTGTGACCGATCCAACAGAAGTCGTTGAGACGAAGGAAGTTGTTGAGTTTCGGACCTTCGATGAACTCGTAGCCGGGGACAGTCGACTTGAGGATGGCTGTGTCGGCGTTGTGCCTGATGGCGGCGACACCGGTGCTGTCCTTGCCTCGCCACGTATCGAGATAAAGCAAAGACTCAAGCACTTCCTTGTGCTTGTTCATCATGTTCGAGGAGTAAACCCCTACGAGACCACACATATCAACCCTCCTTGTTACGAGTCGGAAAAGAAACCTGAGGCCAGAGCTTGCCGACAGGTTCGTCCTTAGAGTCATAGATGAGGCCGTCGGCTCCACGATAGAAGCCTTGACCACGGGCGATGCCCTTCTGGATACGACGAACGAGAGAACTCATAAAGACTCCTTAGCAGGCGGGGAGGATGTATTCGTCGAGAAGCTCGAGAAAATAGTTGCGGCAGTCGCCATGAGAGAACTCAGGGTGCGGCTGGAAACAAAGACAGAGGCTGTCGGGATACCACATCACCTCGACGTCATCAGGTTCGGGGGCGTGACGTTCGATCCTGTCGTGCTGTGACTTCTTGAGAAGAGACTCTTCCGCAACAGCGATGACGACGCCGTCCTTGCCGGGGCGCATCTGCTGGTGGTGGGTGCTTGTCATGTTGAACTTCGTCTCACCAGTCGGGACGTGTGTCACCTTGTGATTCCGCCCGGCGTGACGGTCGATGTCCTGCCAGAGCTTGCCGCCGTTCATGACGTTGAGAAACTGGGAGCCACGACAGATACCAACCATAGCCTTCTGGAGAGCCAGAGCCTCGGCATAGATGATGGATTCCTTGGCATCCCTGTCGGCGTTGATGTAGGTGCCGGGGATGGCTTCCTCGCCGTAATAGAGAGGATCGACGTCGGCACCACCGGTGAAACAGATGATGTCTGCTTCTTGGACGTGGGTGGCACCCTTGAAGCCGGCGTCGAAGAACATCTTGAGGTACTGGAAACCACCCCCAACAACGAGGACACGAGCCTCGTAAGACTCACGAACAAGAGTGTCCTCTTGCAACTTCTTGGCCTGTTCTTGCGTTATCATGTGAAACTCCTGATGAAATTAGAGATCGAGGTCGAGATAGACCGTAGAACTGTCCGGCATCTTAGCAAGAGGCTCGGGAGGAATCTCCTCGGGCCGAAGACACACCGAGAGTTCGCGTTGCCACTCTAACGCACGTTCGACAATCTCCTTATTCGTGACGCCTTCGCCTTCTACGAAGCCACCCCAGCCGTCAGGCTTCTTGAACGGCTTGCAGAAACCTTTGACCTTGGTTGCCGGATCAATGATCTTGAAACCGCGGGGATAAGACGCAGGATCGGCCTCAAAGACGTCAGCAGAAGACTTCGCATTCTTCTTGAGACGACGCTGGAACATACCGATGGGCAGCTCCTTGCAGGCATCGGCGTTGTAACCGCCACCAACAACCGACATGTGGGGGTAAACCCCGGAGTAGCCGAACGTGGCACCCTTGACAGACCGAATGTGAGAAGCAATGTAGACGGCAAGCATGGCGTCGACACCACCCTCAACAAGGGTGCGGAAGACTTGAGCCGCCTTGTCGCCTTCGGTGATGAAGCGGAGAACCTTGCAGACCCACATCGCCTGAGACAGAGTGAGACCGCCGGGGCCGCACAACAGGATGACGCCGCCCTCACAGATGGTGTCGTCGTCGTCACGATTGAGGATGAACTCCGAGAACGGAGACTCACGGGCCATCCAACGGACAAGGAAGTCCGAATCGACAGCAGCCACCTTCGATGCTGCAGCACGGGTACGGCCGTAGACGTTGAGAACAAGGAAGGGTTTCGCATTCTTCGTGTAGGGGACGTCCCAGCTCTTAAGAGAGTAAGAATCGCCCTTATCGAGTGCAGCCCTACAAAAAGCCGAAGTCACCCACGAGTGACACGCCGTGTGGGCACCTGCGAAGTCTGCAAACTTGTCAAGCTTCGTCGCGAGACCTTTGCAGACACAGGTATGGAAAACAGGGGCGGCTTTCTGAAGCCATTCTTTGCTCTTAGCGAGCAGATCGGGAGAAACGTCCACCATTTCGGCCTCTCTTTTCTTGAGTGTAGTCGAGCCAGTCACCTGACAGGATTTGTTTCACGGGATTGACGTCCCTGTTGAACTCGTAAATGTAGCCGTCGAGGAACTCCCTCCTGATGTAGAGACTCTCGTCGGGGTACCGAGGGTCGTAGCCTTCGTACTGATCCGTGGCAGCGATGTCGTCTACGATGACACGCTCGCACATAACAAAGCTATCACCGCCCAGCTTAATGCCGGGAAACCAACCAAGATCATACAGAGTACCTCGAACGGGTATGACCTCTGTGTCTCCGGGTCGAAGGGTTCCATAGGTATAAAGAACATAAGACATGGAGTCTCCTGATGTTGGGCCTTGGTGAGGAGTTGCACCTCAATTCGTCGTTTCTATTTTTACTTGGTGACGGCCCGTTTATAGACTGGCGGCTCATTACCTGCAACCTGCTCAACAACAAGAGCTAGGAGAATGGCGGAGTACACGGCCCAATCGCCGCTCGAATTTGTACCCCTACGACGAACCTCGCGGGAGCCAAGGTTCAGGAAGATAGTGAAACACCAAGAGATCGAACGGATTGCTCAAACCCAGTTTGAGGTCCGACAGGGCCGTGTCAGAAGAGATGTTCAGATTCGAACATGGATCAAAGCCTGCAAGGGCTCCCCACTGAACTAGAACAGAGTTGCAACTAGAGAACGAGAAGCCCGCCCTCTCCGCCTTCCTACTAATCTCTTTTGGTCTGACCTTGATGAATCACTATCTACCAGAACCTTGAACAGAGAACCCTGTTATGACGCACTAGGGAGGGTTTTCCCCCTTGGTCCTTAAGTACATTATAACAGGGTTTTCGAATCTGTCAAGTCTAAAGTTAGACTCAAGTCATTTCTTGTCTTCGACCTTGGTCGCGCCGTGTTCGTCGAGCCAGTTGTTGATGACTGCACGAATCTTGCCGACTTCGGGAGCTTCGAGAGCCTTCTCACCAGCCTGTGAAGCCGCGATCATGTAGAACGTCTCCTTCTTAGGGACGAGAAAAGAAGAAGCCCACAGGAGGAGAAAAATAGGGAGCGTGATCTTCGTCCACCACAGCTTCTGTGCCGTTCTCGCCTCGTCGGTGTACTTGAAGATGGTGTCGTTTCTCCGTGTTTCGTCGTTGTAGTAACGAACCTCTCTCGTCTCTTCGCTCATAAAGAAGTGAAAAGCGAGGGCAAAGGCGCTCAAAAAAGACAGAAGAAAGGCGACGAAACCAATGAATGTGGCGACATTCGGGAGGACGGCGGCCCAGTAAAGAAGCCAAGACAGCGAGTTCATGCCACCATCCCCAGACCGTAGGTGAGAATCTCGATCAGCTCCGACGTCTGACGCTTCGCAATCGGGATGGTGACAGTCTGGCCGGCGTCGAAGTGCTCGATGGCCGTTTTCGTACCGATCTTCTTGGTGAAGCTGTCGGCGCGGTGCTGGACCGCAGTCGAGAATGTGAGACGGCTGTTCTTGAGCTTGAACGCCACGGTGACGCCGCGATCTTCGTGTCGACGAGGACGGATGTGGAAGAGGCCGCCGCCTTCGGCGCGAAAACGTGTCACCAGTTCGGTGTTGTCGATGTGTTGCTTGACCGGCTTTGCCGGGAGTTCAGGACGAGCCATGACATTCTCCTTACACAGTTTCGAGCCGCGACATTGCGGCCCTGTATTTCTGACGCATCTCCTCACGCCAGACGTCTCTGATGTCGTCAACGTACTGACCACGCCAGACACGGGGGACATGAGAGCCTATGACGACAGTGGCCTCACGCTTCTTGTCACACCAAGAGCAAGGACACTGTCGCCACGACTTCTTGTGGTGAACGACGCCAACGGACATGAGGGCATCGACACGAAGTTCGGCAGCCCTTTCGCTGATTGCTGCCCTTAGCGTCGCGACACTCACTTCGCGATGTTGTAGAGATCGCCGAAGTCGGCCTTCTCGTCGGCCTTCGTGATCGCACGAGAGAGCTTCTCGATCTGTTCGCCGAGCTTCTTGTTCTGATCGACCTGTTCCTTCGTGAAGAAGGGCTCGCCGATACCCTTGCCTTCGAGGTCGAAACCCTGATAGGTCGGCTTGATGCGACGACGCTCGTTCTCCAGCGACGACAGCTTGTCGAGACCGTTGATGATGGCAGTGGCCTGCTTCGTCGCTTCTGCGGCGGCAAAATGCTCGACGACTTGGGCACGGGTCCGGTCGGAGAGGGCTCCGAGGGTCGAGGCGACTGCCTCACGGATCGTGGGACGTGCTTCTTCAGCCATTGAAAATACTCCTTGACATTTGAGAAACAGCTGAAACCAGCCATTTTTCGGGGTTGTGTCTGACTAGATCAGACGTGAATGGTGCGCCGTGAGGGACTCGAACCCCCGACCTAGAGATTAGAAGTCTCTTGCTCTATCCAGTTGAGCTAACGGCGCTAACGTAGACAGGACCACTTCAGGCTCAGCAATTTGCAACAGACAAAGAACGACAGACAACAAACGAAGTCACCGAAACCGGACAACACACAAGACCCGAGAGCCATATCGTAACCGGATTACAACGATGTTTGCCGTAAGGCGCGCTTTACCAGAGCGGTTGAGATGTTGAATCTCTTGTAATTGCCTTCTGCGATACCTGTCTACGCCATCAGACGAGATCGAGAGTCTTGAGAACTCCGACGACGTCTTCAGGAAGGGTGATATTCGTGTTGAAGTTGACAGCCTGCAACTCGTCATCGAGGTCGCGCTTGGTCTTCTTCAGTTCACGCAACAACGGAGTGATGATCGAGGCCGTTTCGAGTTCGAGACCCGGAGCCTTGCCGTAGACCTTGTTCTCTCCGCCACGCATGGCCTCGACTTGACGAGCCAGAGAGGCGAGATTGGTGCCCTGCTGACGAACAGGAATCTGGTTGAGGATCGAGAGCTTCTTCTCGACATTGGCACGACGAGTCAGAAGGTCGTTGACACGGCCGATATTCGCCTCGCCGATGAGCCGACGAATCTTGAAAGAGACCTCCGTGAGCACCATGGCGGTGCCGATCTGGTTGAGAAGGTTCTCACGATAATGATCGACGTGATGCTGCTGCGGCGGATCGCCGTAAAGATCGAGGTTGAAGGCGTGGTCGAACTTGACCGATGTCGCTGAGACTGCGGCGGCGAGGGCAGCAGCCTTTTTGAGATTCACAAGCATGGCGGATTTTTCCCTTCAAACTTACCAAAGCCGTACACGGCATCGGAGTCGGAACACTCGATGTAGACGTTGGCGTAATCAGCCTCGTTTCTGTACGAATAGAGGCGACTAACCAGACGTAGATACGCCGAGAAAAGCGAATGATACCCCCATCTCTTGCCTGACTCTTCGTCAACAACAGTGTAAGGGAACGCCTTTCGGCTCAGGTTAGAACGCAACACTGACGGAACGACCAAGACCGTGAGGATCGTTCTTGGACTGGACGACGCCCGTCAAGGCACGTTCGTTGACGATGTGAGGGGCCGGGATGATACCGGCGGCAGCCATCGCAAGCGACATCGTGGTCGGACGGAAGACGTTCTTGCGGGGATGGAACGAGGCACCGGTAATCAGAGGAGCATTCTTGTTCATGACTCTTCCTTCACATAGAGGGCAGGAGGGTGAATCCACGCAGGCAGATGGGGACGGCGACGAGTCCAGCGGCTGTCGTCGTTGATTTTTTCTGCGAGATAGTAGAGACGGTAAGACAAGACTGGATCGTCAGTCTTGTATTCTGCTGGCATCGCCATAGCAAAAGGTGTCATAGGCTGCTGAGGCAGTCTCGAAGACAACTCAGACGCAACTTCGATGACACGACGAGACTTGTGGACAGGCCCGAAACGATAATTGTATTCGTCTGCAAGAGCGAGACCGTGACGACACAACCAATCGAAATTGCCTGACGAGGCGCGAACCCAGCGGGTGCTAGGATGATGCTGATGCGTCGTCTTGTAGAGACCGTTGTCAACGGGCAACATAAACCGCCAGTCGTGGTTGAGACGAATAGCAGCAGAGAGAAGTTGCGCCGTCTCTAGCGTCATTTTGACGACGTGTTTGTCGTGCTGGACTTGGGCGGCAACAACAGGATCATCAGAGAGGGCAAAGATGTTCACAAGGAAGCCAGCCAGAGGCAGAACACGAAAAAGATCGCCAACAAGGCGACGCTGACGTCATGAGACATGGTAACTCCTTGGATAAGAAGGATGCCCAGTTTACTACCCGTAAACTATTGGGCAAGGTTTTGGTGAATGTCAGGATTGAGGCCAACAAGAGCCTGTTAGACACCCTAACGAGCTAGACACCCATCTTATACAAGGTGAGCCTTTTAGTGACATGCTCAGGTCATTCGAGAGGCCGGCGAGGGGTTAGCCGACCTGACGAAGCGGGGGAAGCTCTTCGACAGGGACGTCGATCTTGGGGGCGTCAGGGGCCTTGTCGTTGACGTCATTGACATTCGTGTTGGCGGCTTCGACGTGCTGGACCTTGATGGCACGGAGACGTTGGGCAATCGCCTTGGCGGTCGCAATCTCGTTCTCGGCGACCTTGCCATCTTCGGCCTTCTTGTCGAGCGCATTCGCCTGCGCTTCGAGCCACTTCATGAGGCCATTGAGGTCGAGAATCTTGACCTTGGACTCAGGCTCATCGAACGTGTAGAAGGGATGGATGGCAGCTTCTTCGAGACGCCACCACTTGAGACGCTCCTCACGGATGGCAGCCTTGTCTTCAGCCGACATTTCGGGAGTGATCTTGAGCTTCTTGTATTCGTCGTCGTAGGCGACCTTGGTTCCGGTGATACGGATCGGTGACACAGCGATGAACCACGACGAGAGCTGCGTAGCCCACGACTTCGGCATCTCGGCGGCGAGCTTGGCCGCCCTCGTGCAGTCGCCAGTGCCCTGAGCGTTCGGCCCGGCATCTTCAGGAGCGGCATGATTGAGGATCATCATACCGATTTCGTGACCGAGATCGCGGAGCTTGTTGCGATCCGTCGTGAAGATGACGAGCTTGGCGTCGATGGCAGCATTTGTGATTTCGGGCATTGTAGGTTCTCCGATTGAGGTTGTCCTATCTTGCGATAAGCCTAGCCTTAACAGGCGATTTAGCCTTGCTAGGTGTGACACCTCAAGAGGAGATTATAAGGGAAACTTGAGCTTCAGGATGGGCTTCTTGGGTCGTTCCTTACGGGGAACAACAGGAGAAGGAGGAGAGAAAGAGGAGGAAGAGAAAGAAGCCGCCTTGACGACTTTCTTGCGAGGACGAGGTTCACCCAAAACGATATTGGGGAGCTGCTGATAAGACGCACGAGCCATATGGTTATCCTTTCAATAGTGATACTCTTCTTTTGTCGCCTTCCATCCGTCTCGGACTGCATCGGCGACAACATCGGGGTAGTATGAGTACCAAGAAGATCGGCCTTCTTTTTCAAGAAGCCATCGGTATTCCATTGCCATGAGGTTATCCATGTTTGGTTGAGGTGTCACAACTAGCAAGGCCCTTAACAATTGCTAAGAGCCTAGCTAGTTGACATTGATGTAGACCGGCTTACTAGACCCGGACTTACATCAGTGTTAGTCACCTAGAGAAAAGGTTATCAGCCACGGCTTGTCAAGCCGCCTCTAGGGCATTGCTGGCAGAATTACCCGTCCAGCTAGTGTTGGCGCGTCAGGACAGTTTGCAAGCCGTCTAGCCCAAGCCGAAGCCATCAACTAGAGACACGTCGTCCCTTCAACCATGTGTCAACCCAAAGAGGCCCACATGGCTTCGCGCAACTAGGGTCGCCACCGCGATTGCCTAGCCCACTGGTACTCACACCTAACGGAGTGAGGGTTTAGCAACCAGACGTCCCTCATTGAGGTGTCTTAGCCGCAATTATGTCTAGTCAAGATTTAAGGACGTGTCAAGAGTGATAAATCACTCCCAAGCCCCTAGCAAACCTTGTCCAAGCCCGGATGACAGATTGCGCGAGTGCCCTTGCGGTGCCACTTGTTAACCTCAATGAGAGCGATTTCGCGGGCTTGCTTTGCAGCAATCCTAGCGTTTTCCTCCATGAAGGCAACCTTGACAGCCGCTTCCAACTCATTGCGACGGGCTTTCGCCTTGCCGCGACGTTGCGAACGAGTCGCCATAACACAGTCCTTCCGGTCATGGGACGGCCTTCCCCTATGGAAGTGTCCACTAGACATTCATTCACCTAACTAGGGCTTGGACCCATGTCAAGCTATATTTCGTGCCATTGGAAGTCTGGCGCTCCGTTCCCGGTGCCTCATTCCGTTGACAATCCCTGTTTAGGCCTTTCCCGATGGATTGATACGGGGTTGCGACGAAGCGTTCTTTTTGAGCGACGAGTTGAGTTTGTTCTGCTCATGTTCTCTGTCTGTTCGCCCTTTGTTCTCAGGGGAGGGGCCTGCCTCTGGAACGTTCTCGGTTTGTTCTCGATGGGCAGGGGGGGGGATGGAACGCACGCGCGAGTGGTAGCGATTCAGGCGACCTCTTGGATTTTATAAAAATTTCACGTTTTCCTTAAATCGATTTTAAGGTACCGTAGAGCTCGAAGAGACACAGAGAGCTACCTCGATATACTTTACAGGTGAGATCGCGCTGTACGGGCTTCCTAGGGCATTCTAGAGGGTATTCTATTGACAAGGACAGGCCTCCCTACCGGTCGGCCCTCAAGAACATAGAACTCTATCATAGAATCTTCATGTAAGGTTGTTTAACTTATTCCTTTAGTAATCTTCTTTGTTATAGTCTTTTAGTAATCTTCTTATATATAACTCTTATTAAGTAATATATAGGGTATCATAAAATTCAAAAAAGTCAAGCCCCCTCCTAAAAAATATTTTTGTTGCCTCTGGTACGATTTCTGTTGACAAACTCTCAACTTTTTGGTATAATAGGGTATAAGGTAGAAGGAGGTACAACAAAAATGAAATCAGTAGATGTAGAAAACCTACCTCTTCACACCAACAGAGTCACAGCAATCCAGAAAGCCAAGAGGCAAAAAGGATCACAAAAGAGCCAAAGAGCCCTCGAGTCAGGCAACGTCCAAGAAGTAATCGATTCGTTGACTGGGCTCCAGAAGCGGTACTGTGAGGAGTATCTTGTTGATCTCAATGGCTCAGCCGCAGTGCTTAGAGCCGGCTACAACACGAAACATCCTAACCGTATAGCTTTCCAGTTGATGGAGAATCCAGCCATCCGCCTCGCCATCGATGCCCTCCGAGCCGAAAGGTCCAAGGGAACCGACGTCACAAAAGACTTCGTACTTCGTGGCATCACAAAGGCCATCGAGTTGGCTGAAGAAGCAGGCAACCTCAACGCCCTCCTCAGAGGTCACGAACTGTTAGCCCGTCATCTCGGTATGTTTATCGAACGTACAGAAATCTCAGGGCCTGACGGTGAAGCCATCCGCATGGAACAAAAGGTAAGACAAGATGTCGCAGATTTCAAAGGCAGGCTTGCTCGCCTCGCTGCCACTACAGGAGCAGGAACAGTTTCTCAGCTCCCTGACAGAGATGGAGATGCAACAGCTTAAGTGGGACTGGGATTTCTGGGCCCGGCCTAACCAGCTCCCCCCTCCCGGAGACTGGAACACATGGCTTGTGTTAGCAGGTCGTGGCTTCGGTAAGACTAGGATGGGTGCCGAGTGGATCAGACATCTCGCCCACGAATACCCCGGCTGTAGGATTGCCCTTGTTGCCGAGACTGCTGCTGACGCCCGAGACGTCATGATCAAGGGTGACTCAGGCCTCCTCGCCTGTGATCCCGATCTCACCGAAGACTCTTGGTCACCCACCAACAGGTGTCTCACATGGCCTAACGGGTCAAAAGCTTACACCTATAACGGTACGACGCCTGACCAGTTGAGAGGTCCTCAGCATCACTTCGCATGGGTCGACGAGCTCGCAAAGTTCGAGTACATGCAGGACGCATGGGACCAGCTCCAGTTTGGTCTCCGTCTTGGTACTCATCCTCAGTGCCTCGTCACTACGACACCGAGACCGCTGCCTCTCATCAAGAAGCTCATCAACGACCCAGACACCGCGGTAACTCGTGGCTCGACACTCGACAACGAGGCCAATCTCGCCAAGAACACAGTGAAACAACTCTATGACAGATATGGAGGTACACGACTTGGCAGACAGGAACTCGAAGGTGAAATCCTCGGAGACATCCCCGGAGCCCTCTGGAACCACGGAGACATCGATGCCACACGCCTTAAAGAGATTCCAGAAGGAGTCGACCTCGAACGAGTCCTCGTCGCAGTTGATCCTGCCACTTCCAATAACGAAGGATCAGACGAACATGGAATCGTTGTTGTTGGCATGGCTAGAGACGCCGACGGCTATGCCCGAGGCTACGTCCTTGAGGATGGATCATGTCGCGGCTCTCCTGAGGAATGGGCTCAACGAGCAGTAAAGCTTTACCGTAAATGGGAAGCCGACAAGATCGTAGCAGAAAAGAACCAAGGCGGAGACATGGTCTCCTCTGTGATCAGAGCAGTAGACAGGGCAGTTCCTGTTAAGCTCGTCCACGCCTCGCGTGGCAAAGTCGTCAGGGCAGAGCCTATCTCGTCGTTGTACGAACAGGGTCGTGTCCATCACGTCGGTCGTTTCGACAAGCTCGAAGACCAGATGTGTCTCTTCTCAATCGATAACGTCCGTAACTCGAGCACAGGTTCTCCTGATAGGGTTGACGCCCTCGTCTGGGGTCTGACAGAAATCTTCGAAAAGATTACAGGACGTCGTCGCCCCCAGGCTTCGACTTCCGATCTTGTGACCTCAACCGTTCAGTCGTGGGACCCTGCCACATACGTAGCCCCTGACACTTCTTGGATGATTTAATATGGATAATTACAAGCCAGAAGACAAGGTCGACGGAACACCCATTGACGTCAACCACATCGAAGGCATCACAGCTAAAGATTACATCCCTGAGGGTTTCGAATCTCAGGAGGGTTTTCTCCTTGACATGAGGGAACAGTATTCGTCAGACATCCAGTTTGACAAGTACAACAGAGACCAAGCCCTAGAAGACAAGAAGTTTTCTGCAGGTGAACAATGGGACCCCGTAGTTCTAGAACAACGTAAAGGTCTTCCTTGCCTCGTCATCAACACGATTCCTCAGTTTACGGCTCAGCTCGTAGGCGACTGGAGAGAGTCTCGTAAGGCAATCAAGGTTCTCGCATCTAACGACGAAGACTCAGACGTAGCCTCTATCCGAGGCGACATCATCAGGAGCATCGAGGCCCAGTCTCGTGCCGACAGAGTCTACGACAGCTCTTTCGAAAGTACGGTACAGTGCGGCGACGGCTCATTCCGTGTCGCAGTCGAATATGCCCGTGACAACGTCTTCGATCAGGACATCTTTATCCGACCCATCGAGGACGCCCTCTCGGTTGTCTGGGATCGTTATTCTGTTGATCCGACAGGTCGGGACGCCCGCCGTGTCTTTGTTAACGACAGAATCCCTAAGAAAGAGTTCAAGCGAAAGTATGGCCAGCAGTGCTCTTCGGAGCTTCTCGACGACACCAGTCTTGCTGCTCGTCTCACAATCGAAGGCTGGACCGACGAAGACTCCTACCAGATCACAGAATACTGGAGACTGATAGAACGTAAACGCCTACTCGCGATGTTCCCCAACGGTAAAATCTTTGAGATTGATGGCGACAACATGGATAAGATCGTAGCCGAGAACGGTATGCCTACAAGGACTCGAGTGTCTTGGTGTTCATACGCCCAGATGCACCTCGTCACAGGTTTTGCCATTCTCGCCGGCCCTTACGAGTACCGCCTCAACAGACTTCCTATCATTCGTATGTCTGGTAGAGTAGTCAACATCGGTGGCCGTAGAGTCCGTTATGGTCTCGTACGTTTCATGAAAGACGCCGCAAGACTTCGTAATTTCTGGAGATCGACTGCGGCCGAACAGCTCGGTTACGCCCCGAAAGCCAAATGGATGGTTACCCAGTCGGCTGTCGAAGGTCGTGAAAAGGATATCCGTAAGGCTCACATGACTCGTGATCCTCTTCTGGTGTTCAACGACGAAGCCATCTTTGGTCAGAACGTCCTCCCCATGGCTCCTCCGGGTATCGAGGCGGCTCTCTTGAATGAGGCCAACGTCAATACTCAGGACATGAAGGATGTCACTGGTATCCATGACGCCTCTCTGGGTGTCCGGTCTAACGAAACTTCTGGTCGTGCCATCATGGCGAGACAGCGTGAAGGCGACGTCGCATCACTGACTTTCCACGACAACGGCAACGCCGCCGTCCTCGAAGCAGGTGACGTCATCAATCAGCTCATTCCTCAGATCATGGATGGCACAAGAATCGTCCGTGCCATCGGTGAAGACGAATCAGTAAAATTTGTTAAACTCAACGACCCCATGGACCCCGAAGCCATCGACCTCTCAGTAGGTATGTTTGATGTCGCCCTCGGGACAGGTACGAGTTATACTACTCGTCGTGTCGAAGCCGCTCAGGCTATGATGGATGCCGTCCAAGTCTGGCCCCAGCTTATGGGTGTCGCAGGTGATCTTGTTGCTAAGGCTCAGGATTGGCCCGGTGCAGATAAGCTTGCCGCCCGCCTCAAGAAAACAGTTCCTCCTCAGTTCCTTGAAGAAGGCGAGGAAGGTGGTGTTGGTGTCACACCCGAACAGATGCAGGAGTTGCAGACGCAGCTTCAGACTCTGGTACAGGAAAACCAACAGCTCAAGACAGATAAGACTATTGATATCGCCAAGGTCAAGATTGACGCCTACAACGCAGAGACACAGCGTATCCGCGCCCTCTCTGATAACGAAGTCGACGGCAACCAGCTTGAACTTGACGCAATTAAAACTATCCTTCAGGGTTCTAAGGACCTCGATACTCATGACCTAGATCGTGAGAAGAGTGAAAGAGACCACGAAGTTAAGACCTCGACTCTGGCTGCCAAGAGTGCTTCGAGTAGCCAGAAAAAGTCGCAATAAACGAAGCGCAAGGTTAAAGGACCTGAACCTTTACTATGAGTAATGAAACAAACATCGTCGCCGACACAGTCACTGAGGCCACAACCTCAGACGATCTCGATCTTTTTTCCGCGGATTTCTTTGGCCAGAAAGAAGCAGAACCCGACAAGGCCAAGTCGGAGGATCAAGACCCTGTAAAGGAGGACGCACTCTCCGAAGATACTCATAACGACGCCGACGTTTCGCCTGATAAGGTTGATCCCGAAGCTGAAGTCGATGAGACCGATCCCGAAGCAACTCCTGAGGCTGATAAACCTAAGAAGAGTCGTTTTCAGGAACGTATCGACGAGCTGACCGCTGCGGCAAAGCAGAACGAACGTAGAGCTGAAGAAGCCGAACGTCGCCTGCAGGAGCTTGAAGCCAAGTCGGCACCCAAGGAACCACCGGCCCCGGCTAACCAGCCGACCTCAGGGCCGTCTCCCTCGGACCTTAACGAAGACGGAACAGACAAATACCCTCTTGGTGAGTTTGATCCATCGTACCTGCGAGACTTTGTCAAGCATCTACACGAAATCGAAAAGGTCGAATCTGCCAAGGCTGCCGCCGAAGAGTCTCGTAGAGCTCTCGAGGATGCCCAACAGGCAGAGCTGAGGGAAAACTGGAACACCAAGCTTGCTCCCGCACAGGAGCGTTACCCTGATTTTATGGAAAAGGGCCAGACTCTGGTCAACTCTTTCTCTAATCTTGATGCAAGCTATGGAGAGTTCTTGACGGCAAGTCTGATGTCGATGGATAACGGGCCTGATGTTCTTTATTACCTGTCTTCAAACATTGAGGAAGCCAAGGCCATTGTTGCTGGCGGACCTGTAAAGGCTGCTGTTGCGTTTGGTACCTTGAGCGAACGCCTCAAGGATAAGACAAGTGAGAAACCGCCCACACGTCCTATCAAGGAATCTAAGGCACCGCCGCCTCCGCCCTCTAATAAGGGTCTCAAGGCTGCGACACCTTTTACACCTGATACGGATGACCTCGACGCCTTTGCTGCGCAATTGTTTCGCAAGTAAAGGAACTCATAATGAAGGAAATCTAAATGCCTACAGTGTCTGTTGACCAACAGCGCCTTATCCTCAACTCGTTTGCGGCTATCTTCCAGAACAACCTCGTCTCTAAGGACCTCGTTACTTGGAAGAAGTTCAACGACGAAATGAATGACCGTAACGGTCTTACCGTGGTTGAGCAGGTGACTCCCGATTACACGACTACGTTCACTACTAATGCCGTGAACGACCTCTCAGCCGGTACTCAGGACACCTTCTTCGGTTCAGAACAGTACAAGCTTACTCAGGTTATTGGCTCAAGCATGGGCTGGGGCGACTTCGTAAAGATTCGTGACATCGGCGAAGCCCGAGAGTCACAGGCTCTTAAGAAGGCTGCTCTCCGTCTTGCCACAGATATCGACTCATACATCATGGGCTTTATCTCGAAGGCTTCAAATAACTGGGTAGGTAACGTCAACGGTACCAATACTGTCGCCGCCTTCAACGACGTCGCCTCAGCCGTGACTCGTCTGAAGAAGGAAGGTGTCGAAGACGAAATGACGGCTGTCCTCGCCTATGACGACTGGCAGGCCCTCGGTTCGACTATCGTTACGAACAACGCCTCTCTCACCAACATGGGTGACGGCGTCTTCCGTAGCGGCTTCACCGGTGACGTCGCAGGTATCCCGACTATCTTCACTCAGCAGCTTCAGCCGCTGACTGTTGGTACTCGTGTCGCCACTGCTACTACGCTCACCAACCAGCCTTCTACTCCGGCCGTGACCTACCAGACTGTGTCTATCTCTGGTGCTCCGGGTCAGTACATGAGCTCAACGATTAACCTCGACGGCCAGTCAGGTTCGGTGACTCTGGTGGATGGTGAAGTCTTCACGATTTCGGGTATCTTTGCATGGGATGCCAGAGCGAAAAAGAGACTTGAGCATCTCCAGCAGTTCCGAGTCATCGGTAACTACACCGCTACGGCAGGTGCCTTCACCAACGTCCGTATCTTCCCGGCAATTATCGAATCGGGTGTCTTCCAGACTATCTCGAATACGAACGCCGCGAATACGTACGACAACCTCTCAGTGACCCACTGGGGCGTCGCAAGCACGGCTACTCTGCCGCGCTTCATGCTCAACAAGTCAAGCATCGTGGTGCATACTGCCGACCTCATCACCCCGGCTACCGGTACGTCGATGCGGAAGTCGCTGACGAAGATTCCGGTGAGTGTCCGTATGTGGCAGGACTCGGTCTTCGCCACTGGTGAGCACCGTATCCGCTTCGACATCGCACTCGAAGCCAACGTAGCGGCCGACGGTCGTCGTAGAATCGTTCGACTGAATGGTGCGTAAGTAATACTAAGGGGGCCTCTGCGAAAGCACGCCCCCTTTTTTATCACCATTACAGGAGTTATTAATGACCCTTTATTCGTCGTTTCGTAGAAACATCATTGCCGTCAACGACGTCACTGTCCTCGATACCCCAGTTGGTAACACAGTGGCTCTTGATATCCGTGGCGTCTTCGTCGGCACTCTCCAGTTTGAAGCCACGATTGATGGTAACACTTGGTTTGCTGCTGTAGCTATTCCACTTCCTTTTATCCAATCTACAGCGTTTGTGGCTAGCACCACAACTCAGGGTGCATGGCTTATCAATGCCGTAGGTATGGCTCAAATTCGTGTCCGTGCATCTGCTTGGACTTCTGGTTCTGTAAACATTGTTGCTCGTGTAACTGAAGACGACAACAACTTCGTTTTTGCATCAGGTTCGGCGGCGTCTCTGTCCGTAAGCTCTATTTCTCAATCGGCGACTACAGGTGGTTTTCCGACTACGTTTCATCTTATCTCGGCTGCTACGACTAACGCAACATCAGTCAAGGCAACGCCCGGTACGATTGGTAATATCGTAGTCAGTAACGCCGCAGCGGCTGTGCGCTATCTCAAGATTTACAACCTCGCCACAGCACCTACCGTAGGCACTAGCACCCCGGTTTTGACTATTCTGGTTCCTGCTGGTCAGACTGTGGCCCTGTCTTTCTCTGGTGGTATGCGACTTACGGCCGGTATTGCCCTTGCTACTACGACGGGTATTGCTGTTGCTGACGCAACTGCTGTTGCCCTCTCGGACATGGCCATCCACGTCAACTACATCTAAGGATATCTCATGACTACGGTTACTCAACTCATTACAACGGCTTATCGACAGAGTAACCTAGTTGCAGCAGGGACGTCTCCTACTACAACAGAACTCACTGAGGCTCTCTACTATCTCAACAACATCGTTCTTTCGGTGATTGGTAACGAAGCCGGAGAGCCTCTCGAGTCTTTTCCTATTGGCAAGGTAAATCATGTACGACCTGCAGGGTATCCCCGTTATGACGTCGTTCCTGATAACAACTGGTATGTTCCAAAGAATACACGTCTGATGTTCAACATCGAGGCACCTCTGTCAATCTATCTTTATCCCGCTCCTGATGACGGTTCCCGCTTCGGTGTCAAAGACGTCCTTGGTAATTTCTCAACAAATAACGTAACTGTCTACGGTAACGGCTCAACAATCGAAGGCCTAGCCAGTATAGTTCTTAACACAGACTCTCTTGGTAGGGAATGGTTTTATAGAGCTGACACAGGCAACTGGTCTAAGGTGTCGCCTCTGGGACTCGATGACGAGTTTCCCTTCCCGCCTGAGTTTGACATGTATTTTACTGGGCTTCTGGCCATGGCACTCAACCCTACCAACGGTATCGCCATCGACCCCCAGACTCAAGCAATGCTCAACAGATCGAAGGCTCAGTTTGTTGCTCGTTATGTCCAGACGACTTCGGTTCAGTCTGAACTTGGTCTACTCCGTCTCAGCAAGATGACGGCAGAGGCTAATCGTTGGGCAAACCAGTATCAATACTATAATCCTAACTCGTTGTTCGACAGAGGCTGGCCCTTCTAAAGGAGATAACTATGGTTGACATCCCACTGGTACCTACTACCTACAGAAGAGATGTAGCCAAAGAGCCTTCTGTTACTACAGTTAATCGTTTTGCCGAAAAGAATCCGGTTCTCAACGAGAGCCCCGTCTCGGTGATTGCACGACCCGGCATGAGAAAGTTCACAGAGGTTGGGTCCGGCCCCATCCGTAAGTTGTTTTCTCAGCCGGGTTGTTTCAACGAAAATCTCTTTGCTGTTAGTGGCGTAGAACTTTACAGAGTTAACGACGTCGGTACAGGGACTCTCCTAGGAAGTATCGGGACCTCGGCTATCGGTTCTGTAAGCATGTGCGCCACGGCTCCTATCGGTGACACCGTCCCTGCCTATCTCTGGATTGCAGACGGCGGAATCCTCTGGGTTTATACCAGCAACGGTTTTGCTCTTGGTAACCTCCAAGTCACTTCGACAATCAACAACAACGACACCGTCCAGATTGATGGCGTCTACTACAAGTGGACTAACGCAAGTGTTGACGCAGGGACACCTGCTGGTACGTTGGCTAATCCTTGGTTGGTCAGATATGTCGGTGCCAACGCCACTGATCTTCTGTCTCTTTATTATGCCATCAACAAAGACGGCGTAGGCGGTACAGACTACTCGACAGCTCTTGTAGAACACCCCACTGTGAGAGCAACTAACGTTTCAGCCGAAGACCTCTTCGTACTTGCTAAGACTGTTGGCACAGTCGGTAACTCGTACTCAACGACAGAAACAGGGACAGGTATTAACTGGCTGTCGGCTACTATGACAGGCGGCGGGGCAGATCAGCTTCGTCAGGTCATGGTTCCAGGTGACGTCGGTGCCATCTCAGTGGCCGTTATCAACAGCTACGTCATCGTGGTGCCTGTTCAGTCTGAAGACATCAAAGGACGTTTCTATTTCATCCAACCCGGTGAAGTCGTTGTTGATCCTCTTGATTTTGCTACTGCTGAACGGAGTCCTGACGGTATCGGACAAGTCATCACCTATGGCGACATGTTCTGGTTGTTTGGTCAGACTACGACAGAGCCTTGGATTGTCACAGGTAACCAGCCCAACCCTGTCCAGAGGTTTCAGGGTATCCTCTTCGACAGAGGTTCTTGGGAAGGTACCGCAATCAAAGTAAAAGACGCCATGTTTGTCATTGACGAAGAAGGCGGGCTCTTCCGTATCGCAAACGGTCAAACAAGGGTTACTCAGAATCGACCTGATATTGAGGAACGCATCCGTAAAGCTATCCAGTATAGCAGCTTCTTTGGAGTTTAATTATGTCACTTGTCCATCTTGATTTCCCGAGCGGCGCAACAGGTCTTTACGGGACTAACACATCCCTCATGCTTAACGGTACTTATGCCGAAGTAGACCTTACTTGGACCGCCCTCGAAGACGACCCCGATCCCGATATCACAGGTAACGTCCTCCGTTTCAATGGTGGTACCCCTGATCCTCTTATTCGTAAGGTGCTCCCTACTAATCAAACTAAAGTTGGTATGGGTCGTAGGTTTTGGGTCAACACTCTTCCGTCATCAGATAATAACTCAATCGTTGTTTTCGATTGGCGTAACGCCCTCAACGTCGTCATTGCTGCAGTTTACATCGACACGACGGGTCGTCTTGTCCTTGCAGGTGGCGGCGGCGCAGACGTCAGATCGACTTCTCCGATTATTGTTGCTAACGCTTGGCAGCACATCGAGGCAGTTCTTGATACTACAGCAGGAAGCCTCTCCGTAAGAGTCGAAGGATTCCCAATCGTTAGTATGACGGGTCGTACTTTTTCAGGCCCTGTTTCTCAGGTGGCTGTTCGTATCACCTTTGGTGCATCGACGAGACAGTACCTCAAAGACTGGTTTATCTGGGACGGTTCAGGTACTCTTAACAACGACTGGATGGGTCCTATCCAAGTCTTTGATATGACTCCTGACGGAGACGTCTCAAATGGTTGGACGTCAACAGGAGCCAATGCTTGGAGCGTCATAGACGAATCTCCACCTAATGATGCCGACTATATCCAAGCCGGGTCGTCTCTGCCTTCTCCAGCCGTTGTCAGTTTGACTAACCTGCCTGCCAACATCGTTGCCATCCGCGGCATCATCTCGTTTACGAGGTCGTGGAAAACTGATGGTGGTGACGCAACTCTTGTCATGGGTGTCTCACCCAACGGGACAAACTGGGACAACGGTTCAGACATCCTCGTATCCACAGCGCCTACGTATTGGTCTCGTGTTTCCGAACTCTCGCCTGCCACTGGTACGGCGTGGACACCGGTAGAGATCAACGCTCTCAGGCTTCGTTTTAATAGGACAGTGTAATGGTCGCAGCAGTCGGACTTCTGAATAGCCAGTCAAAGGTTTTCTCGGCACCGTCCGGCGCGACCCCGACCCTGAAAGTCACAACAGGGGCCGTCTTTGCGGCGGCCGCCTACCCCAGTGATTTTGTTAGGACGTCTCAGGCACGTATCCACTACGTCGCTTCTGAAACAAACAACGTCAACGTCGCTCAGGCAAAACTCTTGGCTGCTGGTGTCGGTCGTATCTTTGACCCCAAGGTGAGGGTGTTTACGTTTACTCTAGATGGTCACGACTACGTAGCCATCCGTCTTGGTAACTACGAGACACTCATTTACGACACACATGCCGACCAGTTCTACATCTGGGGCTCAGGCGATTCTCGTCTGTGGCAGGCATATGACGGTATCAACTGGCCCGGTGGTGGGAAACCTTCCTATACATATGGAAGCAATATAGTTGTCGGAGACGACGGTAATGGCTCGATTTACTTCCTTGACCCTAACGCAGATGAAGACGACGACAGCATCGAAGGGTCTCTTCTTAAGCGTCCTTTCCGTAGAGAGGTCTCTGGTCAGTACCCTGTCACAACTTATTCCGCTCTTCGGTGCTACGGGATTGAACTATATGGGAGCATTGGCCAATACGATGCTGGCATTCTTCACCCTGAGGTGACACTGTCTTACTCTGATGACAGAGGAGACACCTACGTATCACCTGATCCTATCACTGTAGAACGAGGCGACTGGGAGGGAAGACTCTTCTGGAGAAGTCTAGGCAGCGTAGGCTCCATGGGTCGTATCTTCACCATCAAAGACTACGGTGCCCTCAAAAGAATTGACACCATGCTCATGATTAGCGAGGGAGAAGGGAAAGTCTAATGCCTCTTCAAGACCTAAACCAGATGTTCTCTATCGTCAAACCTGATGGTACGCCGACAGATTACTTCATGCGTCTCCTACGAGATCGTAAAGAAACTTCACAGACTGTTGAGGAACAGGTAGCTGAACTTGATGCACAGGTAACACTACTTACAAGTCAACTTGCTGCTAAGGCAGACAAGACCATCACTATCTCGGCAGGCTCCGGTCTCGCCGGGGGTGGTGATCTTTCGGCTAACAGGTCTTTAAGTCTTAACGCCGGTATCGATCTGCTGACTGATGTAGACACGACTACGACACCTCCTACAGGTGGTCAAGCTCTGGCATGGGATTCAGGTTCCTCGGTCTGGAAACCTACCACTATCTCAGGCGGCGGTGGCGGTGGCGGAGAGTTTGCCGTCAACAACCCAACAACTACAGGTTTTACTGTTACGTCTGGTGCCGCAGTTGCTTCTGTCCAAAACGTATCGATTGGTATGGAGTTGTACGTAGAACAGAATGCAGGCGAACGCGGCGTCATCCTCACTAAGACGGCCCCTTCGCTTCCTTTTGTGGTTACGACTCGTATCAACGCCATGAATTTGTTTAACACAGAACTCATCTCTGGTCTCTGTATCGGTAACAGTTCTAATCAGATTCTGACTAACTACGCCTATATCGATGGCGTCGTCTATTTCCAGAGATGGGGTAGTCAGAACTCATTTAACAGCGGTATCGGGGCTAGTCCTAGCTTCTTTAGATTTCCTTACTTCCCGCGTTATCATGCCATCGGGGTAGACGCCTCAGGTCTTGTTACGGCTTATTTCTCAAATAACGGTGTCAGGTTTTTTCCTTATGCAACAGAGAACGTGTCTACGTATCTTACGACTGTAGATAAAGTAGGATTACATCTTGCAACAGAGAATGCCGCCGCTAATAAAGCTTCAATGATTATCCCTTATTTTCGTATAGAAACAGGTACAGCTACTCCTAGTTCGGTTTTCTGAGATGATTAAACGAACAAGAGATAAAGACGTCGTTTGTGAAGCGATGTCTCAATACGCCGACAACATCACAGGGTTTGATCCTGATGACTGGCTCAGTAACGACAACAACATAGCCTACACCACTGACGAAGGCGACGTCGCTCTCTTTGAAGGAGAAGACAATCTGCCGGGTTCAGTGTGTGGGCACTACTTCTTTTTTGTCAGAGGACGCAAGGCTTTTGATTTGGCTAACACCTGCATTGACCGCCTCTTTGCTGATCGAGAAGACGTAACACGCATCGTGGGCCTAACCCCCATGGATAACAAACCGGCCCTGTGGATGACAAGGCAGTTAGGTTTCACCGACTGCGGAGTCGTCGACACACGTAACGGACCCCACAGATTATCTCAATTAACGAGAACAGATAGGAGTAAATAATGGGCAGTCTTTTTGGGGGTAACAAACAATCTTCAACCTCTAGCTCGAGCTCTAGTAACCAGTCTTATGACTTCCTTAAGAACCAGTTCGGTGGTCTCACAGGTATGGCTACGTCTGGTGCCGACGCATTCCAGAAGCTTCTGTCTGGGGATACGTCTGGTTTTGATGCCTATAAGAAGGCTACAGGCTTTGACGCCATGGCTGAGCAGGGTAGCCGAGGCATCACAGGTAACGCCGCCGCCGGTGGTCTCCTCCGTTCGGGTGGTACCGGTAAGGCTCTACAGAGCTACGGCCAACAGATTCAGGATCAGGCATCGGGTAATTACTTCGACAGGTTGATGCAGCAGGCCGGCATGGGCTTCAACGCAGGCAACCTCATCAGTGGTGCCGGCAACGTCTCGAAGTCTGAGTCTTCGTCTTCAGGCAAATCTAAGAATGGTCTCGGTGGTCTCTTCGGTGGTATCGCTTCTGGTATCGCTGCTTCAGATCGTCGACTCAAGAAGAACATCTTCAAGATCGGTACTCTCCTCAAGGGTAAGCTCAACCTCTACCAGTATCGTTATCTAGATAACTCTGGTCCGTTTGTTGGTGTCATGGCTGACGAAGTCAGTCGGGTCAAGCCTGAAGCTCTTGGTCCTTCCTACTTCGGCTACAACACAGTGAACTACTCACTACTGGAGGCCTGATATGGCATTTAACTTTTTCTCTAGTGTAGGCAGGGCGGCTCGTCAATACCTAGGCATCCCGGACGATCCCCGACAGGCAGACCCCAACGTTCCTGCAGGGCTTGACACTGCTCCGGGCGCAGCTCCTGATACTGTAGCCAACCAAGAAATCGTAGTTGAAAAAAGACGGCCCGATCCTCCGCAGCCCGAAGACTTGGTACCTCTTAATCTCGGTAACAGAGATCAAATCCTTGAAGCCAAACAAGCCATGGCTAACGGTTCTGATGCCGCAGACCATAGAGGTATGTTCAAGACTAAGGGCACTCTTCGTGACATCCTTGGTGTCCTCGGTGACGCCTTCCTTATCCAGAGCGGTAACAAGGCTATGTACGCCCCGCAGAGGGATCAGGAGAAGGCTTCGGATGCTCTGGCAGGTTTCACCCAGCAGCCGCAAGAAGCTGTTGAGAGACTGGCTCAGGTCAATCCTGATGCCGCTGCTGCCCTCTGGGATAAACACCAAGAGATTCAGGCGAAGCAAGGTCAAGTCAAGTCGATGCAGGACTACAGACAGAGCACTGTAGACCAGAACAAGATTGAGAATATCTCAAGACTTCGTAACTATTCGGCCCGACTCATGAGTTCTCCTCAGGCTCAGAAAAATCCTGAGTTGGCTATGTCGCAAATTGCTAACCTTGCTCGAAGCACCGGTGTCTCTCTTGAAGACCTCGGGATCAGTCCCGACATGTCTCCTGAAGAGAGATCGATGTATGGTTATGGCGACATGACTGTTAACCAACAGATGCAGCTTCCTTACAAAGATAGGGCTGCTGCTGTTGCACAACAGAATGCTGACGCCAATACTACAAGAGCTAACAGGGCTCCGCCTCCTCGGGCCGCCCCTAATCCTACGTCAGCTAGTATGGCTGCTCCTCTGGTTCGTAAGCTCCAGAGTGGTCAGAAGCTGACCCCGGCCGAGACTGAAACTCTCGATAGGCTGGGATACAACATCCCTAAGAGTGGTCGTGGTTCAGGTCGTAGCGCCCCTCCGCCGCCTCCCTCAGGTGGTAGGAAATTCAACATAACAGTAATCCGCTAACCCGATAGGAGAAGACAATGGCCAATAAGCTGAAAGTCTACAAACTTAGAGATAACGACACAGGTCAAGAGTATCAAATCGAAGGACCTGATGACGCCACTGATGACGAACTTTACTCAGCTTTAGAACAGCATCTTAGTGCAGAGCCGGCTCCCGCTGAACCGGTGACAACCCCTGCGTCTTCTCCTATTCCTTCTCCTGTTGTTGCACCTAGAGGTGCCGTAGCAGTTGGTCAGGGTCATTCTGATCTTCCGTCTGCTTATGTCGGACCTAACATGGAAACCGCCATTGGTGGTGCCGGTGCTGCCGATGCAGCAGAGAAGCATAAAGCTAACTGGGCTTCTCCTGAAGAAGAGGCTCAGATCGCCGCAATGATGGCTGATCCTAGTGTTCCTTTTGATGCTCTCAACAAGCACGTCAACGACCTCGCTGTCTCGAAGGGTTATCCCGGTTCTGGTATCACAGGTGGCGAAGAGACTCTCCGTAAGTATCGTGAGAGCATCGCCCGAGGCGAACAGAAGGCTGCCGGTGGCGTAACATACAGAGACTGGAAGTCTGATCTCCAGAAGCCTCAGGATGAACTGATGCAGAAGGAAATGGATGACGCCCCCCTCATCGAGAAGGCCCAGAATTACCTAGCTCGTGGCTATCAGGAGGCTGTGCAGTACGGCACTCCGGGTTGGTTGGCAAGAACCTATCACGACTGGATGGGTACCGGTATGGATCAGTTGAAGCAACGCTTCCCTGATGCTACACCTGACCAACTCGAAGCGATGCAGGAAAACCTCATTGCTTGGACTCAGGAAAACCTCCGTGCCTCTAACCAGATTGAAACAAAAGACGACCCCCTCGTTCCTTGGCTGGCAGGTCAGATCATTGGTAGTGCCGGTCCTGAAGACCTCGTTCCTTTTGTTAAGGGCGAAAAGCTTGCCGCTAGAACTGCTGTTGCCGCCGGTATCAACGCCGGTGCCGACGTAGGTTATCAGGGTCTCGATATTGCCGGAGGAGTCCAACAGGACTACAACCCCCTCCAGACTGCTGCTGCTGCCGGTATCGGTGGTGCGTTCCATCTTGGTATGGAAGGTGCCTCTGCTGTTGCAAGAGCCGTCACTCCTGAGCCTCGTACTCTTCCTGAGATTGCACCTACTGGTGAGAACCTCGGCAAGTATCTGAGCAAGCAGGCCGAGCCTAAGGTCACTGGTACTCTGAGAGCCCGCAACAAGGAACTCTCTGATATCAGGACTGACGCAGTCCGTGAAGCCAACGAACACGTCGGTAAGGTCATGGAAGGCTGGACTAATGCTCCAGACTTCGAGGTTGTCAGCTCTTGGAAGGATATCAAAGACCCCGCCCTCAAGGCAGGTCTCGACGCAGACGCCCGCGGTGCCTACACACCTGATGGCAAGCTCCTCATCAATCTCAAGAACATCGACAGCCCTGCTGACCTCACTGCTGTTATCTTCCACGAGGCTCTAGGCCATCATGGTCTGGCTCAGCGTTTTGACGGACAGCTCGACGTACTCCTTGACGACATCTACAACAACGGCATCGGTTCTGTCCAGAAGAAGACAGACGACTGGCTTGCCCGTAATCCCGATGAATACAAGACTAAGCCTGACGGCACAGATTTTACTCCTGAAGAGAGGACACGCCTCGCAACAGAAGAAGTCCTCGCCGAGATGTCGGAAAAGGGTGTTATGCCTGTTACCGTCAAGGACAAGGTCGCCAACCTCATCAAGGAAACGGCTCGTTCTGCTGGTGTTCCCCTCAAGATTTCTCAGAGAGAAGTCGACTCGATCCTTGGTATGGCTCACTCCGCCACTATCAATGGCGTCAAGGGCGACGTCCGGCTCAACGGCTTCCGTTACTCCAAGAAGGTGTATCACGGCACCGGTGCCACATTCACTAACCAAGACAAGGAAAATCCTTACGGAGCCTTCGACCACGACTACATGTCTTCTGGTGAAGGTGCCCAAGTCTTTGGTTGGGGTACCTATGTCACCGAATCTCGTGGTATCGGGGAAAACTACAGAGACAAACTCGGAGATACCGAGACGACTTGGAATGGTGTCAAGGCCCCAATCTATAATCTTCGTCAGGTAATCCCTCACGAAATTCGTAGTAAGTTTGGTCCCGAGTTTGAAAAGTTTGGGATTGATCCTAGAGCGGCTGATCGTCTTGCCGACGGCTTCCTTGAAATGAGGGCCGGTATTTACGAAAAGCCTGTCAAAGATATCACTGTTGATAAGCTTCTGTCTTATCAGGAAGTCCCTACCTCTATCAGCGACATCCCAGGATTTCATGACGTAGCCCAGAAGCTTGTTGACCACATGGACGAGAAGCTTAAGATCAACAAGACTGGTTCTCTTTATGAGGCTGAGATTCCTGATGGTCCTTATCTCCACTGGGATAAAACCCTTAACGAGATGGAACGCTCAGGTGTTTATCTTGACGAAGCTCTGGATGCAGCCGGCCTCACAGTAGATAGTTACGACAACTGGAACTACTTAGAACGTGAGTATTATCACTATCGTAACAAGTACAGCGAGACTCTTAGAACTGAGCAGATTCTTGAGGGACATCTCGGTGAGATTTATACCGATCCGAAGGCTTATGTTGCTGACGTAAAAAAGCAAGACCCGGCTTGGGCTGGTATGTCTGATAAAGAAATTCTCGAGACACAAGAAGCCAGACTAAACCAAGAGCTTGATGACCTCGCTAAACAGAAGAAGGTTTACCGAGACAGGAAGGTGGCTTACCAAGAAGACCTTAAAAATGTAGTCCACGAAAATATGTCGGGTCAGCAGATTTATAACGTCTTGTCGGGTAAGCTTGGCAGTCCTAAGAAAGCTTCAGAGTTTCTTGCGGAACATGGCGTCGAAGGTATCGAATATCCTGCCAACTCTCTGAGTGGTCGGGGTATGCTCAAGGATGACGGCACTCCTGTCAAGAACTACGTCATCTTTGATGATTCGTCTCCGAAGATTGTCAACAAGTATTCCAAGAAGCGGACGCTTCAGGAAGAGACTGATTATCAGGAAGCTGTCAGAAAGGTCGCCGACTTCTGGAACATCTCTAATGTTGCCAAGGCAGAACGTGAAAGAGATTTCCGTGCCGAGGTCAAGATGGAGCTGGCCATTGCTGGCAAAGACCAGAGTCTTGTTGATCGTGAATCTTTTGCGGCCAATGACACTAAGTTCTCGAAGAAGCGTACAAGAGAAAGAACAGACGAAGACGAGATTCGTTCGGCTCGGGAAATCCTCCAAGGTGCTCTCGACTCCTACGAACCTACTGTCAGGACATGGGCCGAGGGTCGCACCGAGGCACGTCTCAGAGGTCTCACAAGGAAGCAGATCAACTCTGCTCGTGGTATCGGTGAGCTCGACGTCAGGTTGCATCAGTATGACGCCGTAGCCGAGACGTACAACAACAAGCTGGCTGAGCTTCATGCCAAGATGGATTCTGGGACTTTCTCGTTGTCTGACAAGCATCGTTATTTGACGGCTCTTGCTGAGTACAACGACCTCATCGGTACGATCTTCAGGGATCAGGCCGAGGTCGGTCGCGCCCTCAATGTAATGAAGGACCTTCAATACACTAAGAGAAAGCTCAACAACCTCAACGAACTTCTTGCTGATATGCACGGCTCTGGTATGCAAGCCTTTGCCGATGACACCCAGTTCAACAAGTTTGCTAAGGCGGTACAGGCTGCAATGGCCTCAGGCAATCAGGCAGGTGTCAACAACCTCATGACTGCTGTTATGAAGCCTTACTGGTGGCAGTACGTCCTGTCATTCAGGCACAGCATGATGCTTTCTGGTATGGCTACTCATGCCAAGAACGCCACAGACAACGCCCTCATGATTGCTCGTGAACTCGAAGAAACAGCGATGGCTCTTCCCGGCTTTGCCGTTCGTAAGGGTATCCAAAAGGCAGGCTACAACGTCAAGGACGGTGTGTCTCCTCAGGAGATTGCTGGTCGTCTCTACGGCCTAGTGAGGGCCGCCCTCGATGGTCAGACCTACTCAAATACTTGGGCTGCTTTCCAGTCGGGTCACGGCAACACTGTCCACTCTACCAAGGTCCAAACCTCGGAAGCTAGGATTCCTGTGTTGTCGAAGGTTCAGGATGCCCTCCACGCATCTGATACTTTCTTCCGTGCCTTCCAGAAGAATGCCAACCTCTACACCCTAGGTGTCAGAGAGGCTCGTAAGCAGGGCTTCACAGGTGTCGCAGCCTTTGAAGAGGGTACTAACATGGCCCACAATCCAACAGAAGAGATGCTCAAAGAAGCAGCTAACATGACGGATGTTTCCCTGTTGATCGATACTCCGTCGGCACTGATGAGCAGACTTGAGGCCGCAAAGGCGATACGCCCCGGCATGAAGTTTGGTGAGCAGAGCGCCGCGTTTGTCATGAACCTTGCCTTCCCGTTCTTTCGTATCACAGACAGACTGTTGTTCCAGAAGCTGCGTCGTTCTCCTCTGTCGGTCCTTGACCGTGTAACAAGAGAAGACCTCGCTGCCGGTGGTGCCAGAATGGATGTTGCCATAGCTAGGACGTTGTTCGGTTCTGCACTCCTGTACTACTACTGGGATCAGGCAGGTCAAAAGAAGATTGTTGGTGCAGGCCCAGAAGACTACAACAAAAGACTGGCTCTTGAAGCCGGTGGTTTCCAGCCTAACTCAATCGTCAAGGATGGAAAGTATGTCGATGCTTCGGCACTCAACATCTCGTTCCTTCCTTCTGATCTCCAAAATGCCACGGCTGCCAACGTCGCTACTATCCGTGAGGCGTGGGACAAGGGTAAGAATGCCGGTGATACCGCTCAGGCGTGGTCGCTTGCTGCCTCAGCCTTTGGTGCCGAACTTGTGAAGCAGAGCTTTGCTGAAAACTTGTCGACTTACCTCGCCCCGTTTGAAGCTAAGAATGAAGCCATGAGAGATACCGCGGTCGCTAACGTCACCGGTGCCTTCCTGTCTTCGTTTGTTCCTGCTGCTGCTCGTCAGTACAATCAGATGATTGGTGATCCTGTAAAGCGTGACACAACGGGCGATAAGTCTTTTGGTGATCGTGTCGCAGGCAGACTGATGTCAGGTATTCCGGGCCTCAGTGAAAAGCTTCCTGTTAAGTACGACGTCTACGGAGACGAACAGCCTCAGGGTAAGACACTCTTTGGTATGGACAACTCGAAGACAATCAAGACAGACGGAGTCTCGACAGAGCTCCAGAGACTTGAAGGTACAACAGAAGAAGCAGTTGTTACAGGTGCCCCTTCCTCTTTCGAGCATGAAGGTGAAACCTATAAACTTCCGGCTGATGCAAAACAAGAGTGGCAGAGAGTTCAGGGGTATTACCTCAAGACTTATGTCGCCGATGAAATGAAAGAGCCGGATTATAAAACTCTATCTGATGCCGAAAAGGTAGAGCGTATCAAGCAGGCTCGTAAAGATGCTTACGAGGATGCCAAGGCATACATGCTGCCTCTGCTGGGGTTAGACAATAAGGAGTGATTAGTGGTTGACGACCCTAGAATATTTGAGAGGTTAGCTGTTGTCGAAGTAGAGGTCTCCGGCCTCAAGAAAGACATCGAGAAAATGACAGAAAAACTTGATGAGCTCTTGGCTCTGAAAGCTAAAGGAGCTGGGGTGTTCTGGCTGGCCACCTCTCTCTTTGGTGTAGGATTCTCGGTGGTGATAACCTATATCACTGATTGGTTGAAAGGATAAAATATGAACCTGAAGAATATCTTCAAGAAGGTAGTGAAGCTGGCAAAGCAGAGATCGACTTGGGTTGGTGCTGCGACACTGGCCGCCGTGGCCGGTAATGCCGCCCTTGGCAACAAGCTCGGTGACGTAGGTAACGCCGTAGGCCTTATCTTTGGTACAGCAGCTATCGCTACTGATACTACAGTAACTGAATAATAAAAAACCCGCAAGCGGAACCTTTTAGGAACTACTTGCGGGTTTTTTTATGCGTTCTTCTCGTGTTTTTAACCTATGACAATTGGCACACAGAGTTTGTAAATTTATAGGATCGTTGTTACTGTGGTCGCCGTCAATGTGATCTACATCGAGCTGACAAGAGTGTTCGGGAATAAAACCACAGCGACCACAGATATCTTTTTTGAATTGACGGTAACCTTTCGTAATAACTTTTTGTGTAGTCTTTTGCACCGTCTTACAAGGCCACAATAAGGTTTCACACGATTTACAAATCGCAAGATATACCTCGCCCTTAGCCTTTTGGGGGTTGGTGCCGCATCGAACACACAACCCCCGAACAGACTTTGGCTCTGGTTTTCTGTAGAGCCACTTACCCATATTTATGCTTCGTTGATAGAGAGTGGGGCGTTTGCGGCAAGGAGGACAGGACGACCTTCAACAGGCTCACCCTTCGGCCATCGAATCGCGATACAACGTGCCTTAGAGATACGCATCACGCTCACTGAGTTGTCTTGGTTACCACCTAGTACATGATAAGACTCGGGGTCTTCACCGAGGTAGAAGCCGACGTGGCCGCCACCCTTACGGGAGAAGACGAGGACGGCACCGGGAGCAACATGAGAAGAACGGAGGTTAGAACCCCAGTCTGCCCAAGCCTTAGCCCTCAAATACTCCGTAGGGTAGGTGAGGCCAGATCGCTGCATGATCGATGCAACAAAAAGACCACACCAAGGAGTCTCGTCATCAGTGACCCACGACTTGAGGGCCTTAGCCCAACCGAGGATCGTCTTGTTGTGGACCCGGCCGGGCACTTCCCGGATACCGACGTCATTCTTTGCGGCTGTAAGCCAACGTGGATCAGTCATTCTGTTTCCTTATTCTGTTACACGACCGACAGAGACAACCTCACAGACGCCACCGGTGCAGGCCAGTTCCTGTGAAGACGTAGTGTGGTCTTCGCTCTCGAAGTCCTTGAGATCATCCCAGTTGAACACAACAGGAGGATGCTTCTCGATCCAGTTGTTGTACTCTTCTTCGGTGATCTCTTGGTACGGAGCCTGCTTATATGACCCGCCGTCATGTGGCAAGAACGAGACACCTGAGAGGACATCAAAGTTCTTGAACACCCATGCCCCGACATCCATCCACTCGTCTTCACGGACGTTAATAGTAGCCGAAGGCTTGTGCTCACACCACTTCTCTTGGAGGCGCTTCCACAGTTCGAGAGCTTCGATGGCGTTCTGCTTCTCTCTTGTGACTGCTCCGTCAGGAGACTTAACCGCAAAGTAGAACACTGTCGTATTAAGAGGTGACATCACGTCAGCTTCCCAATAGACACCGGCTGCCTTGAGGTATTCCGTCAGAGGGTCTTTGTTGTCTGCTCTAATTGTACGGAGATAAAAATCAGAATGGCGAGAATGCAGACCACTAGCACTATCGACAAGCTGAGAAACAGTCCCAGAAGGTTTGACACAAGTAGTAGCGGTACTCTGATTAATGCCCAGCCTCTCTGCCCAGACCTTATTCGTTTCAACCACGACGTCACGGATGATCTCCATATTCTCATCGGTCAGGACTGAGAGGTTGTCGCAGATGCCGGTGAGGCTGACACCGAGGAGACGCTCCTCTTCGCATTGATCTCTCCAGACTTTGCGGAGATACTTGAAGTCTGTGACAGTGCTCTGAATTGTTCCGAGGATAGAAGCGACTCTAGCTTTTCTCTTGAGACTCTCAAGGTCGTCACTATCTCGTACAACAATTTCAGTGAGGTTGCAGAACTGGAAGGGACGTAGGATAATCTCAGAGCAGGGATTTGTACCGAAGTCAAACTGAGGATTACGTCTTCCATTTCTTTCTGCAATCTTCTGGCAAGCATATCGGCTAAATAGTCCTCGTTCACCTGATTTGCTGTCATAGAGAGCCTTCCATTCCTTCATGAAGAGATCGGTATCGGGCTTGCGATGGTTGTAGACGGCAGAGTTATTTGCCAGTCTCCTGTGGCCTGAGCCGTTCCACCACTCACCAGTCTTGGCTACTCTCATACGGTCGTCAGTGACATCCGACAGAGAGATCATTGCAGACCTCCGCACACCACCTACGACAACGATGTCGGCGATCTTGCACATGAGGTCGTGGGCTTCAATAGAAGTCAGGCGTCGCCCGGCTGCGCCTTCAAAGAGCCGAGTAGTGAACTGAAAAAGGTCGACCAGAGGCTCGGGTCCAGAAGCACGACCTCCAAAAGTTTTGAGGCGGGCTCCCGAAGGCCTAACTCGGCTAACGTCCCATCGGGGGAGCTGACCTGCATAGAGAAGGGATACAAGCTCTCGGAATGCTCTGGCCCATCCTTCTTTACTATCTGCAACGTTAATGACAGTGTCGGTTGCGTTGAACTGTTCTGAGATTTTAGGGAGTTGTCTGACATATTCATCCTCTACTGAGAAGCCGACCCCGGTACCACACATCAAGATGTACATCGTCTCGTCAAACGAGCGAGGACTATCAACAGGAAGATAGGCACAGTTGTAGGCAGGTACGTGGCAGCGGTCGAGAGCAGGGCCGGCCGTCATAAGGGCCCGCATCGACGGCATCACATCAAGGTTGTAGATTGCGTTGTACACATCTCTACAGGTATTACCATCAATAGCAGGGTTTGTGTCCGCATAATAATCAACAAGACGCTTGACAGTCTCGTCCCAGTTCTCTCTACGCTTCTCTTCCTCGATCCACCGGGCGTAACGGCTCTTGAAAATAACTTCTTGGTACGGCGTCTTAAACGGGTTGTTCAAATTACAGACCTCTCATGTCGGGCTTGACGTAACCTTCAGGCTTCAGAATCTTGCCGTCTTCACGTCTCTTGACTACACCGTTGACAACCTTAGTCATGTTGTTCTGGTGGACTCTGTTGAAAGCAGGATCGGCAGGAATACCCAGCCATACAGCGATGTTAGAGAGGACGACTTGGACGTCGGCCCATTCCTTCACAAGCTCTCCTCTCGTCTTCTCAGAGGGGTTGTTGTAGTAGGCAAACATAGCCTCACGAAGTTCCTTCGTCTCTTCCTTAAGGTTGTTCTCATACGACATCTCGTATTCGTCACCCTCCTTGAAGGGAGTCTTGCCAGCAGCCTTAAGAAACTGTGACACCTTGTCTTCTCTCGTCATCTTCATAAATTCCATAGTATGTTCCAGAGACAAAAAAGGCGACCCGAAAGCCGCCCTTTTATTAGTTGATTGTTTCACCCTGAGGAGCACCTGCTGGACGTAGGATAACGCCAAGAGGTTCTGGCTGGCTGTATGAGGCGTAGTCACCACATGACACCTGGATGATCTGATGAGTGATATCACCTGTTCGTTCATCAGGTACGAAAGCTGTCTCGATACCGACACGAGTGCTCAGGAGGTTGATAAAGAGGCCGAGTGCTTCTTCATCGGAGAGGGTTTCGATATCAATATTCTTGTTCGTAGTCTGTTCCATTGTCTTCCAATCTGTTACGTTTGTCTTCAACGACTCGTTGTTTGTACTTGCCACTACGTAGGTCACGAGCTATGTGGTTATACCTACGGGCTCGACGCCGCTCTTTCTCAGGCAGCCTTCCTATACTGACCATTTGTCAACTCTTCAAATCTCTGGAGGAACATATCCTTTGCTTGGTTAGGGCTCCAACCCAAAGGCTTCATCTTACGAGCCGCCCTCAGTTCTTGGTGCCACAACTTGTCTTTACCGGGAGCGATGTATTGACGTTCTGCCCAGTACATTCTCTTGTCTGCTTCGTGGACCTCAAGAGGAAACGGATAAACAAGACCAAACCTATTGGCAATCTCCTGTTGGATTGCGTCTTCGATATCCGTATAAGCCTTGCCGATTAGCTTCTTCAAAGGAGAAGAGACGTCACCGACGTAGGCTTCTGAGGCGTCATGGAGTAGACCAGTCAGAGCCAGATTTCTGGGAACAACAAAAGACACAAGATAGCAGTGCTCAGCGACGCTGTAATGCTCCGGGACGATGTGTCCTGTGTATCTGTTGATCCGAGAAAGGGCATGTGCTATAACCTTGATGTCGTATTCGTTATCAGCCGGGTTGGCTATGTCAAAGAAGTCGCCATCAATGGTCGAAATACTAGAGCGTCGTTGCTCCATTCTGCTGTTCCTTAATCAGAAGCTCGAGCCTCGCGAGGTATTGTTTTGCTTTTTCAAGCAAAGGACTTTCTAAAGAGCCTACGATATTGTTGCACCCAGCACAAAGCAAAGCCCGTGGTAGTCCTGTTTCGTGATGATGGTCTACATAAAGTTTGTATGTTTTTGCTTCTTCACAAACAGCACAACGTCCTTCTTGACTGTTGTACAACTTTTCATAATCATCAGGAGTTAGCCCATACCTTTCTCTAAGCTTTCTTCGTCTAGCTGCTTCAGGTATGTGACGACGTTTTGAGATAGGTTTCAATACCGCCAACCTTTTCAATATCCCGGATCAAAAGCTCGAGCCTCGCGAGGGCTCCCCATGCGGTGTGCCCAGCATGAAGAAGTCCAGAGTCAGGGTCCAGAACTTCGCCCTGTCCCTCTCGGGCAAGGTGTCGAACCATCGCGTCAGAGTATCGGTTATATCCGTCATCGACGTTTTCCCATCCCTTCCAAGCATACTTACTTGCTCCAAAACCGGAGACGGCAGACACTGCTTCAATTGCTCTAGGGAAATAAGAAATTGCGCCCCTAAACATTGGAGCCTTTCCGCCGTCATACTTGATCCCACCGATTGCGATCTTGTCTTCCGGGTCATTGGTAAATTCCTTAGCCATTAGTTACTCCTGCAAACTCTAGGACTTCGGTGATGTTGTCTTCGGTAATCCAATCAAGATCAATAGCAGCAGCAAGTATGTCCTTGACAGGAATCTGGAGAAACTCCACGAGTTCCCATCCTTCGAGACGATCAGCAATCATGTCTTGTTCAAACTCGCTAAGCTCCATGTTAACCAACCTTTTCACGCTTACCGTCCTGCCATGCCCCACAAGACTGACATTGCAGTCTCTGAATACGAAATGCCTTGGTACGACGGTAACCCCTCGAGTGTGTCTTGTTGCTGCCACAGGCACCACACTGATGACCTTTGTCATCACCCATGTGTGGGTGGTTACGGATGAAAGGCCGCACCTTTACATAGAGCTTCTCTAGGAGGTTGACGTCTTGCTTGCAGTAACGAGACATACGATCTCGTGCCTTCTGATCCCCTGCCATGACCTTGACCCAGAGATCGAAGCCTTCATGCTTGATCTTGGCACCAACACCAAGGAAGGGACCGATGAATGCCAGCCTGTTCACAAAGAAACCAAACTTCCTGACAGCCTTGACGACATCAATAGAAGTCAGAGGAGGAGTAGGCCCGAGACCAGCAAGGAGGAACTCACCTTGAAGCTTAGGAAGATCGAACTTGTCTCCGTTGTAAGTAACTACGGCGTCAGCCTCAGACATCACTTCATGGATTGTACGAAGCATCTCAGCCTTGCCGTCTGCCCATTCCGAAACGAGGTGACACTCCCGAGAGCCCAGCCACTTATAGCCGACACAGATGATACCACCGGCATCAATGATCTGCTCGACTCCGATGTTCTGTTCACCGAAAGCTCGCCAGACGTAGGCTTGAGCCGGTTTAGTTTCGATGTCAAGGATTAGGATTTTATTTGCCATAGAAACTGTGGCCTCCAATGCGGATATACTGTCTAAGACCTAACCACACTGGCAAGCTCTTAGTTCGGAAATGAGTCGCTCCATGTGTCGGATCGTCTCTTGTAACACGAGGACTGAAGCCTTGAGGCGGGTTACCTCTGACGTACTGTCCTCTTTCTCGACATACTTCCTCCACTCCTCGGCCCCATTTCCGAGCTCTGTTGTAGATTGTATGGGCGACTGCGGATTGACCCCTGTCATCTTCCCCCCTTGCCTCTGCCCACAGTACCTGCCTTATACATAAGGAGGAGGGAGACGCTAAAGCAGAGGGCACCGATACCAAGAAGATCAAGAATGAGACTAAACTCAGACATACTTTTTTGATACTCTACGCTTTCTCCGGCGAGCTTTTTTCTTATCGTCAGGTACAAATAAACCACTCCCCTGACGGAGATACTCAGAAGCTTTCAAATAAAGCTCAGGGTCTCGTCTTTTACCAATGAATCTATTATTGCACATAAAACAAAGCAGACCATATATCTCACCAGTTGTGTGGTCGTGGTCAACAGCAAAAGAGCGTCCTTCGTCTTCGGCTGGTTTACTACAGATCGCACAACTGTTGTTTTGTTCGTCAAGCATTTCATTGTATTGTTCTAAGGTAATACCAAAATTCTTTTTCAGATGGTTATCACGATATAACGAATACGTATGAGTCTTGTTTTTATTCTTCCAGTCTGCTCTATATTTGTTCATAGCAATACGGCGAGCTTCTGTCTGATTAACATATCTAGCCCGATCACGACACAGAGTTGTACAATACCTATGGTTTTTAGTCTTAGGCTCAAACTCTGTTTCACAAACTTCACATGTTTTCAAATTCAGAAACTTTCGGAGGACGTACTACTTTGGTGAGGTAGCGAGGACCTGTGCTATAGTAATACGTCTTCAGGTCGGGCCAGCACCGGAACTTGTGCTTGCAATATGAACACGGTGTTGCCAGCTTCTCGTTACCGCTCTTGCCGTCGGGGACAGGGTCATAACAGACAGGAGGAATAACGTCACTAGCAACGACTTCTTTGAGATGAGCGATACGTTCATCAGGCTTATGCTTCTCGATAGAGGCGACAGGAAGAACAGAGATACAGATGTCGCCGCCGACCTTGTCGTTGGCAAGCCATGCCGCGTCCTGTCCCGGTGTCTCGACTGTGGCGTAACCAGCAAGCTGGGCGACATAGCCGAAGGGGTCGTCTTGTTCTACGGTATTGGTTTCAAACTTCTTGTAGCCGTAGGCACTAGCAGACTTGACGTCTACGAGGACGCCATCAATCTTACAGTCGATGCTCCCTGTGACACCGTCTACTTCTACTTGCTTCTGTTCGTCTTCGACTACGTGACCTGCCTCACGGGCTAGAAACAACATCAACTGTTCGATGAGATCGCCATACAGAAACTTGATGTACGTCTTAGGCAAGAGCTTCTCTGTGTTGTCTTTGTCGGGACGAGAGTCAAACCAAATCTGCCGGTCGGGCTTACCGAGGGCTGAGAAACGGATGGCTCTTCCGCCACCTTCGTCCTGCTGCTCGAGCCGTCTACGGAGGAGCTTCTTACAAGACTCTGCGAAGATATTGAGATTCTCTTCTGATACTACGTGATGTTTGTCGGGATCAAACAAAAGGAATATATCTGAAACTAAGGTGTCAAGTTTTTTGTTACCCATTTAGCAAATTCCTTTAAGTCTTCAACATTGGCGTCGTTTTTCATCAGATTAGCTCGACGAGAAATAACCCAAACATTATCCTTAGTATAGCCCTGTGTAGAATCAATACGATCTATTGACGGGGCATAAGGCGTAAATCTTACCAAAGGTTTGCCTAGAATAGGGCACAACTCAGGTATTGTTATATCTTCATCAGTGATAGAGAAGGTTAAACCCTTCTTCCTAGAACGTTGTCTCGCAGCATCTACAAGCTTTTTAATATTTGTCTTTGCCGAGTATTTAGCTGTCGCTCGTGTTTTAACTAGGTCGCTGTTCTTTTGATACCAACTTGCTTGATATTGTTTAAGCTTATCTTTATCTTTGATTGGCATATACGAGTGTCTTGATGTCAGGCAACAGTCTTTTCCTCTCTTACACTCACGAACTCGATGTCCCTAGGAATCCAGAACTGCATCTTTCTCGTAGCAATTCTCGAGATGCCCTGTGTCTCGACAGGTTCGGGGTAGACGGATAGGGCCTCTCTCGTCTTCTTCATAGCCTCTTCTTCACTCGAGGCCTGAACAACAAGAGAAATCTCTCGGGTGACGACCTGACTGAGTTTGGTGCTGATGTTGTAAGTCGCCATACTCTCTCCAAAAGAAACAGGCCTTCCACCTGTCGGGACTCTGCCGGTGAGTCTCTGTGATGACACGTAGGATAGACTGCCCTACCTACACTGACGTCATACTGTCAGCCATACCGTAGTATGAAACTGGAGGAAGCGGTGGGATTCGAACCCACGGGACCTTTCAGTCCGACGGTTTTCAAGACCGTAGCTTTAACCCGCTCAGCCACGCTTCCTAACTGGAGCCCCTACGAGGGATCGAACCCCGCTTACCTGATTACAAAACAGGCGTAATAACCGCTATACGACAGGGGCTTAATGAGTCAGGGTCGTTACCACGTCTGCTTTACAACGGCCTACGTTTTCGTATCACCTGACTCAAGATCAGAAGGGGAGGTCGTCGTCGAGGCCGAAGTCCTTCTTGAAGTCGTCAGTTGCAGGACGGTCACCATCAGGCACATCCATTGCACCAAACTCAGAGGACTCAAACTGGACGAGGTCGACTACACGGATGGCTGCAGGATAGATACCCTTCTTCTTACCGACGCCGTAGTCACGGATGTCGAGCTTAACGTGGGCTTTCGTGCCGTTGCCGATGAGCTTCGTCTTATCCCATTCGTTGTCTTCGGAGTCATAGACTCGGATCGGAGGATTGGGGTTGCCGTCCTTGTTGAACTCCGGCTTACGAAGAGTCAGGAACTTGCCGCGGTCCTCGTACTTATCCTTGAGGCGATCCGCAAGCTTATGCTTCTTGAGAATGGCCACTCCCTTCTCATCCGGCTCAAACTCGAAGGCCCATTCACGACCATCCTTGGCAAAGTTAGGACGGGGCTCACCGAGAACCTTAGCCCAATAGAGCTTGCCGGTAAGAAATTCTGTTGCTTTTGCTGATGCCATTTCTGTAATAGTTCCTTATGAAATTTCTGGATGCCCATCGAGGATTCGAACCTCGACTAACAGTTTCAGAGACTGTTGTGCTACCGTTACACTAGCAGGCAGGAAGTGTCGTAGTTTACTATTTATCGGAGTATCGCCTCTACGACACGAGGAATAAGGAGGGGTTGCTAACTGTTAGTTAAGAGCCGTCATTTTCTAGTGTCAGACGCTCTAATCCCCTTACCTTATACTATAGTATACCAAGATACTGCTGTAATGTCAAGAACTTTTTAAGTAATTAACAAGTTTTTCAAACTCAGCTAGAGTGCCATTATTTTTCAATCTATTGGCCCTATCACTAATCACAACAATGTTGTCTTTGGTATAACCAAGTTCGTTATTTTTCCTGTCGAGAGATGGCGCATCTGGTCTACGACCTTTGCCCACATCTACGACAAGAGGTATGCCCAGTATCGGACAGACTGCTGGGATTACAATATCATATTTAGATATAGTAAACTCTTTACCCAACTTCTTAGCCCTAGCCTTGGCTGTAGTCCATAAATAAGTCTCTGGGTTTAAGAGTCTATACATTTTGTTAGTGTTACGCGAACTCATGAACCCTCTTATCTATAGTCTATTATAACACTTTGACACGATTTGTCAAGCGTTAAATTACGTCGATACGGTTGTTCCCAGGATTATTTTCCATAGTAGCAGAGTTCTGATCGAGAAAGTTGTCACGAAGTTCGTCGATGAGCTTATACATGAAGACGATATTCTTCGCAGTGATCTCCTCTGGTTCTGCCAACAGAAACTTCGTGAGGTCGTTAATCTCAGATACGATTTGTTCGAGGGAAAGTTCGTTCATACATCCGTTCTCTACGTCTTGTTTCTTCCACCAGAGACGACATCTGAAACATTCGCCGTCATTTTCATTCCATGTGGCCATACTGATATCGAGACCACATGTGTTACACCAAGGATCATACGGGAACGGCATCAGTGCAACTCCCATTTACTGGCTTCATACTTAGTTTGGGGTTTATAATTAGGATTAGAAGACAAAAGACAGACAGAAGTCAGGTGTCCTATTTCATTAAAAGGTGCTAACCAAAGTCGTTCCATGTCGGTAAATGCAAACAAATCAACATCTTTTGCTTGATATGGTGTATTCGTTTGTTTGTTTTTCCCCGATAAGCGAGCTTGAAGATACTTATACGAACCAGTTAAACTGTAGGTTGCCTTCTTTACTTGTACTTTTTGAAAAACGCCTTCTTTCTCAACTACCAAATCGTACCTACTTTGAGTAATCAAAGGCCAGAGGATATTATACCCCTGTTCAGAAAGCTTGGCCGCTACAAAAAGCTCTGCCGAAACACCTGCTCTAAATCTGTCTTGTGGTAACATTGTTTATTCTCCTATCCTGTTACCACTATTATAACACAGTTTCTCAGTGTTGTCAACACTAATGTGTTTCGGCCCAAGTGTTACCTTGTTTGGCCGTTCCATCGAGAGGGAGATTGAGGTTAAGCTCTTCTCCAGCCTCTCGTATTGCTTGGACACTGAGTCGAGCGTGCTCCCGTGCATCACGAGGATCAACGTCGTATTGCCATTCGTCGTGGATGTCTCCGACTTTGAGACTGTCAAGTCCGTTACGTCGTATATGGCCTTCCAGAAGGATTGCTCCGAGCGCCATGACTCTGGCACCACCACC